>LPNX010387625.1:192383-216576 GCA_001517045.1 Pseudotsuga menziesii
TCTTTGTACTTATTCTGCTGGTTATTTGCTTATGATTACATAGTTTTATGTGAAATTTAGCCTAGTTTATATTTGCTTAAATCTGAAGAGATAATTGTGCTAACCATTTGTTATTGTTATTGTTCTAGTTAGAAATCTTGTTGTGCATCTGATTGAGATGTATAATTCTGATTCACGAAGACTTTCCCACTTAGTAAGCCACTTAGGTCATTACATTGGATTTCTTTACTGAACAGCTGCTAAGTTTTAGTAGCTGTGGAGGTTTCCTTGTAAGCTTTGATTAGTTGAATGATAAACTGTTTTTAAGGAGAAATTCCGCGTGTTTGTGTAATTGTTTAATACTTCCACTATTTACTTTTCAGCTAGTGTTATTGTTGCTATGTGAAGAAGTTAAATTTCGGCAATTAAATACAAGATTTGTTTTGTTAAGAACACAAGGACAGCAGTCACCTAGGCTGAGAATATTGACATGTTTGTGTTTTAATCTATAATATGTATAAGTGAGGGCAATGCCACAAAAGGATACTGGAAGGGCTTTCAACCAACATGACTCATCATGCGACCCATGTACTACTTGTGAGGCAAGGTACTATATGATTATCTGTTCAGAACGCGTTGGTCACCAACATACACAATATTAATGCACATAACACACATGTACACTAATGACACAGTCATGTGTGTAAATTAGACAGGGAGACATGGTTTATGTCTTTTTCTCACATCCTTTAGCTTGCCTGCTCTGTTTCTGTGTTCCTACTTCTTTACTTGGAAAAAATGAGAGGAATTAATCCATTTTTGATACGTAATCACTGCTTGCAAGGACTCAATTTATAACATAATTATAAAATTTGGGAATTCATCAAAAATAGAAGTTCAAAGCGTTTGAATCTAAATTAGTCAAATAAATTTGACACATCCACGTGTGTCAATTTTTTTGTACAGTGGTTTAAACTTCAAACATCTAATCAATTGTAAATGTTCCATTACCATAGAATACTTACAAATTAATGTTTCTGTATCATATATAATAGACATGTTGGTATATCTTGTTTGACCTCTGAAGCACTACTTAATCTTGTAGAAATTTTAGCAAATTAGATTTTTCTCATAAATAATAAGGACTGAAACACAAATAGAGTTTCTAACTTTCTACAACATTTTCATGAACAGCAAATAAACCACATTCAACCATAAAATTTCAGACACAGTATTTTTGGTCCAATGACCCAGAAAAAACCCCAATCTCCGGGAAGACCTGTGAGAGAGAAATTTTTATTATTAAGAAAATTTACAGCAATAGACAAAAATTTTCAGACCAACTTATCTCAACCGGACGAAAATATCCATCTCGTTTTCTGTGCCAAACAGGAAAAATATTAAACTCAAAAATTTCCTGTAGCTGTCTCGATTTCTGGTGCTGTACGGACCATACGGCAGCTGTACGGACAGACTGTATGGGATGCCTGTACAGTCCTCTCTCGGGAATCATGCCAGCAATAAATGCCTTGGGATTTGTGCCCAAGTTTTCTGCCTTGAAAACCGTGCTGTACTTTTGACTCGGGATTCATGATGCTGCACAAAATCCATACTGTACGGCCTGTACGGACCAGCAATAAATGCTGCTGTCTGCTACCTCGATTTCGTGCCCTACTACTGCTGTTTTCTTCCTCGATTTGTGTGCCAAGAGAAAAAAACTCCTGCTATTTTTCTCCTCTTTCTCAGAAAATGGCTCTCTCTTCTCTCAAATACAAAAGCGCCTCTTCACTTGGAAACTTTCATTTTTGGTGAAAAAATTAGGGTGAATGAAAAGCCATCTAATCCTAGAGATCAGATTAGTCTAGATGAGTGGTTGTGATTAAAATCACTTTTTTCCACAAAATAATTAATTTCACTCACTTTTTAAATATTTCACTTAAAGTGCACTTTATTCTCTAAAGTGCAATTAATGCTCATCTCAAGTCATTAATATAAAGTCCAAGTGACATAACCCTTTTTTCTAGTGACTTAGGCAAATGTCACCTAGGGGAACAACTCCAAGGTATAAAATCTCAACAAATCTTATGCCCCCCTGTCCTTTGTGTGATTATAATTTTTAATAACATACTTTACCCTGCTCAAACAAATAGTTGGTTATATTTTGCCCTTTTTTGTGCTAAAAAAATCAATTGTTCAGGCAAAATCAATTTGTGCTTGTCCTCGTCATAAAGTTAATTGGATAAACATGTGTTTATCCTCATCACAGTTTTTTTTACGTAACTCAGTTGGTATTGGTAGACTATTGGACTTTTTTCGCTACGGAATTATGAATACAAACATGACAGGCACATGTTTATCTGGTGATTCAGGTTGCAGAGATTCTCGAAATGGCTCCAATTCGTGTATTTGAAGTGGCCACATTCTACACTATGTTTAACCGGACAAAGGTAAGATTCTATGACAATTTTCATGTCAAATATTTTGTACTTACATATTATCTTACTCGAAACCTGAATCCTTGATTGGGTTTAGATCTGACATCTATGCTACATTATAATCAGAAGGAAAGAATAACTTTAGTTAACGTTTAGTTATGGGTTTAATCAACTTTCCTAGAGATATAAATAATTACAGGGATGTCTTTTGTGATTTTTGTTTTAAGTAAATTTTGAATTTGCATTTGAGTGGCTTATCTCTAGAGAGCTTTAGCTGCTCCATTATGAGAAGTGGGTACAGTTCTGGAAGTTAACAATTAAATCATTTTTTCTTCAATTCTTAGCTATCAAAGTAGACATACACGAGACAAGGCTCATGATGGAAAGAAGAAACATCATTTCACTGCCCTTATATACTGTAAATTAGACTGTCCTGGCTTTTACAGTTCTCTAAGCTTTTTTGTATGTGCATGGCTTTTCTGTTGTTGTGGATGTGCTTGCTTTAAAAGCATTTATTCTATTTTTAAAATGTATATGAATCTGAAAAGTGGCCATTAACTTTTCCAACACCTCCTTTAATGTTCCCAAATTAGCCTTTACACCAAGCATCTCTTTAAACTTTTCAAAATTGTCCTTGTTTAATGGCTTTCTGAAGATATTTGGTAGCTGATCTTCAGTCCTGCATTTTCTCTTTTTTCTTTCTTTGTTTGGCTACACAGCCAGAAAATGGATGGCCATGGGACTCAGTGTGGAGGTGGCCATAGTTCGTTGAATCAGGCAAAATATTTAATACCACTAATGGCATATGTTATAATAGTCATTGTGTTCCATAGGCATTTATAGCTGAAGGCACAAGGTCATTTAATCCAGAGGACAATCAAATATATATCAGCTATAGGAGTTATGAAGTTATCTTGAATCTTGATAATGCAATAAAAAAGGCTCTCATATATATGGCATAGAGGACATGGCTACCTAACAATTAGTAATGCAAAATAATTATAATTAGTTCTATTACATCTCTAATAGCATGTTAGTTATTAAATTGCATATGCATGGGACAAGGTACAAGGTGTACGAAAGAAAATAATATTAATGGAATGGGTTTCTTTTCAAGTTTCATACATTTGAATGCTAGCATTTTCTGCTGAAGTACTCTGCAGGTTAATAGAGTTATTTGCAAATGTGCAGGTGGGTAAATATCATCTTTTAGTCTGTGGTACTACCCCTTGTATGATACGGGGGTCATGTGACATTGAAGCAGCAATATTGAAGCACCTTGGTGTAAAACGAAATGGTGAGTCCATTATTATATGGATGAATTTATGATCCCTTTTTGTCTTTACTTTCACTTGCATTTTTTTAGAGAGGTCCAGATACACTAAATGCACCTAGGGTTGCTTGGTAATCCATTGCATCCAATCTGTATTTCATCTAATTGCAGCATATGTTCTAATTTTTATCAGCTTCACTTTAATAGGCATGACTTACAAACTATTTGCTTGTGCACAGTTGGGCGAGCACTTAGTTGTTTTCCTTTTTCTTATGGATTTTAAATGCTTCCAACTTTCTGCCATAACTTGCAGACTGTTTGCTTATGCATAGATGATTGAATACTTAGTTGTTTTCCTTTTTTCTTTTGGATGTTATTTGCTTCTGACCTTCTGCCATAAGTTTATTGTTTTCCTTTTTCTTATGGATTTTAATTGCTTCTAGCATTCTGCCATAACTTGCAGACTGTTTGCTTAGGCATAGATGATCGAATGCTTAGTTGTTTTCCTTTTTTCTTATGGATTTTGATTGCTTCTGACCTTCTTCCATAAGTTTACTTGATATCTTTTAAGTTGAAGATTATTTGGGTCTGAGGCTATTCCTTCTTGCATCCCTTATATTTCAGAGGTAACCAAGGATGGCATGTTTTCCGTAGGCGAAATGGAGTGTATGGTAAGATGGAGTTTGCTACTTTTATTTTTCCACTTTATGAGAAAGTCAGCATTTAGTTTAATAGGTTGGTTTGATGTTCCAGATTCATTGTGTAGTACTTTGTTGTTTTGTTGATTCTCAGGGATGCTGTGTCAATGCTCCAATGATTGCTGTAGCTGACTACACAAAGGGTTCAGAAGGATTTACATACAACTACTATGTAATGCTGTTATTTTACATGTTTATGATATAGATGTTCTTATGTCTATAGAGCAGCCTCAAATTTATGATTATGTAATTCTAATAATATTTTGATGTTTATTCCAATGAACTTTTCCATGGTTGGTGTTACTGTTTTTAATGTAACAGTACTTTTTGTACAGGAGGATGTTACACCAAAGCGTGTTGTTGAGATAGTTGAGATGCTGAGGCGAGGCGAAACTCCTCCAGTAAGCTTAAATAATATTTGCTACTCTGTTTCCTCATCATGTTTTCCAAGAGAAATAGGCAGCTTTTAAATCAATCATGCCTTTTCTTTTACAGGTTGGGACACAAAATCCAGATCGTATTATGTCAGGTCCAGCTGGTGGCAACACAACATTACTTAGTGAACCAAAGCCTCCACCGTGTCGTGACTTGGATTCGTGTTAATGTGGCACAATCTGAAATATTTTATTGTCAATGCAATAAATTACAATCTTAATGCAATTTGTCCAATTCCTGAGAACACAAGAACCTGGAAAATAAAACAGTCAGGGACTTGATTGTGAAAACTCTTGCAAGTGTTTCCTGGATTTATAGCCTCTGGTAAATGCCTGAATTTCACTGCTTTGAGTTCAGTATCTGAATATATTTCTATTTATCCTCCGTCTTTCCCATAAGCCAGGTCATACTATTGGCTTTATTTCTACCAAGATACCTTCAAATTCGACATGAAATCTTGGTGAATTCAAGTGAGGAACTATACATTTTAGCAGCTTGACAGGGAATCATCAAAAGATTGTTTTATATGTCGCAGTTATTTACTGGGATGAGTGAAATGTTGTTGCAAGCTATCACTGTACCAGCATGCTCACCGGTATTTCTTCAGTTTTGTGTTTGTCCATGAATGGCAACGCAGTTTCGGGCTGTTAAGACCAGTATTTAAACATTATATGCCTTACTGTTAAGGCCAGACTTTTATTAGATGAGCCATTGATGTCTAAACACTCATGGAATTTTTTTATCGATTTTCTTTAAAAATCAGTCTATAAGTTACATGAATGACAAATTGCAAGGAATAATGTTTCAGTGTTCAATTTTATTATCATGACATGTGTCTTCTTCCAAGAATTCTCTAGATTGATTCCAGTGTCACTTCACATTTAGTAATGCTTGTATGGAACTTCTGAACACTTATCTTTATTATCATTAAAACTAACTTAAAGTACCACTAATACCCTTAAACCACGGATTGACATATACAAAGTGTTAGAAAATAACTAGTATTGGTTGGTTGCCCATATCTGTTTAATCTGTTCACCTCCCGCATAATGCATTGTTTCGAATGAGGTTTGATGGTTTATATCAAAATGCTTAGTTGCTTTGTTTGTTCTATACCATATCAACCTAAGGTAGTACTTCTATATGGGCTGATAAATATGCAGAATAAAATATAACAAGCAGCCATATTAACATGTTTAAACTTTACAGTGAAATAAAATCTTTCATTCTGAACAGAATCATCCATCAATGTATTGTTATGAACACCTACTCCTCACCTTATATATACTTTCTCAACTGTAGTGCATATTGGGTCTTTTCCCCAACGACCAGCTTTCCAGCTCTTCAATTCTCGGATTTCCTTTGCTTGAGCAGTCTTTTAAGTTTTCAATTTTTTTGCCGAATCTTCAAATTTACGCTGGCCTTTTCCTTCCACTGCTAACTAAGAAACCCCTAATGCTTCCATTTTATATTGTTGGGAGCCATGAGAGATTAATTGGGTTGGGGATAGTGGGGTATTGTCTTAGCTCCTAACAGGGTTCAAATTTGACAAAAGTATCTAGTTTGCCCCACAAGGGTGGCCAAAAAGTGATAGAAAAATCATTACCATTAAGTTGGGCCAGGTAACTTACGCTAGTGGTAGGTCTATCTCAAGTTCTATTCCTCAAAATATGCTCAAGTCCTAGTGGGGAGCCTTTGTAATTCCAAGGGCCTTTCATTTGAATCCTAGCTCAAGGCAGCTTTCTCCCAATCCCCAAGAGTCACCCATTGAGTGGGCGGGAGATTCATTCTTTCCCCAACCTGCCTATTGAACGTCACCTCTTCTCTCCTCTCTTATCTTGTCTGGTTGTCCTTTTTTTGATGTTTAAAATGAAGTGAAGCCATCCTCCAACTCCACTTAACTCTATTATGCCCCCTTCGTAAACCTTGTCAGGAAAACTTACATGTTGGATGCCATGACAATCCTTATACCCTCCAAACTTTTGAAACCTAACCTCTAGAACATAACAAAATATATACAGCTGAAGAGGCCAACAAACATGGGGTAAGTCAAATGGATCTAACTTGGTCATGGACTTAAAAATTGATTATTATTATTATTAAATTATTAAATAAACACCCTTGAAATAGTCCTATTTTTAGAAACATATTAGATGGCATTGTATTAGTTAAACAACTTAGATAAATAGTTGTCATAATGTATTTATCATATCTACAGTAACATGAAGAGAATAAATGAAAAAAGCAGAGATACTTGCAGAAGTCTAATTACATGCACAATCGTCAATAATTTTCTTCATTTGTAACATCTAGAATGGTATGAAGAGAATAGATAAATAAACCATAAATGCTTGCACATGTCTAATTATATGCATACATATTAATATAATCACAACACCAAAAATAAAACATGCCTTATTATCAAGGATAATCATATCTTCTAGGGCTTCAGGGGTTTAATACCCATGTCAAGACTTAATGAATGATTTCATCACATTTTTTTGCCCATCTTACATAGCTACCACGTAGTTGTGACCTAATAATCTCTATGAAGTTGGGTGATTGAAATCATTGGCACATGTTTTGCAAGTGAACATTTAATTACATAAAATATAAGATAATATTTTCTTAATGGACTTTATAATGAATACTTTAATCTTGCTAATTAAATTAGACTTTTGAATAGATATCAATCTCTTATAGACAAGTTAAATCAATCACTTCATCCTTTTTAGTCTTCTTATAGGTGGATGTAGTCCCTTTCCATGCAAAGATAAGGAACTTCTCCTTATTAGTGGAGCTCATGCCTTTAAAGACAACTTCCAATGTTGTTTTCAAATACTCTTTCTTTTTTGTTGTTGCTACTCTTTCTTTTTCCAATACATACTCATAGTCTAAGGAGTTCATCTTGAAATCTTCTTTGGGACACTTCGGGTGAATGTAAGGCCACTCGTTACTTTGGGAAGTTAGATCAGCCTTGATTACTCCCACAATATCATGCATCCAAGAAGATATAGATGTTGATGGTGCTAGGTTATTCCCTCTTGGACTTCTTTTGCTTTGGATATAATACTCCATTGCAACGACGAACAGTTATTTGGTAGTCATTCTCCTTTACTAGTCCACTTGACACATATTTTGGTAATGTACGAGGAGTCCATGCTGCACTGGAGATTCTAGGGAACATGGAATGCTTTTTCTATATACTGATTTCCCAATGACACTAGGTTTCCAAGCTTTCATCAAAGAATTTGGGACATGGATCTCCCAAAATGTATTCATACAATGAAGCTAACATGTTGTCACAAGGATTCATACTTGGCTTAAATTTTGTTTTCCAAATATCTTGACAGTGGATATGAATTGAGGTAATTGAGAAGTTTGGTTCCACCCCTCAATTAAAGACATTGTGGGACGATAAGACATCCGTCAAGTAAGGAGTTATCTAAATTTTTTGTTGTGTGCTAGAGAGGATTTTTGCCTAATTATGATTAATCATTGGTTAAGGATTTGATGTGCAATTATGATTGATCCATGGTCCAACCATCACTGAAGTATCCCAAACAAAACTCAAGTTTCATGTACAAATTTTGCCCAATTATGATTGATCCATGGTGAAGGATTTGTTTTGCCATTTGAGCAATTGATTTATTTTTGTTTGAGTTCTAGAGAATGGCCCAATCATGACAATCAATTTGATAATGTGTCCATTGCCAAAAATTATTTTTGGACAATGAGAAGAGCGCATTGAGCATAAGAAAAATGTCTTGCCTCCATTAACCATACCAGGTGCAAAGCACACGAGTTTAATGTTATGAGCCAAAGCAAGATGTTGTACCATGGGGTTTGAAACACTCTTCTTTGAAATGAATTGACTAGAAAATGTTCTTCAAGAATCCTCTTCTTGTGTTTTTGAATTTTCATCTCAGTATTTGGTAGCTTGCATTCCGATATTGGTTTCTAGAGTAATCTCCTCATTTTCCATTCTTCTGATCTTTCATTTAGTTATTGATAATTACAATCGGTGGTTAAAGTTTTAATACAGATTTGTTAATGCCATTGGCTAATGAAATTAAAGTTGGCCATTGCATTGCAAGCAGAAAAAAATGCAAATTATAGTTTGTAAAATTAGGAAGTAGTTCAAATCTTGTGAAGATTGATCTCATCACACTATAGTCCAATGCAAGTTGATAAAACAAGCCATATAAGGAATAGGATCTCATTTCACTAAAGTGCAAAGCTAGTATTTACTACCTTGGATATGACTGTATAATGTGGATCTACATTACAGAAGCAAGTTGATAAAACAAACTAGATAAAGAATATGATTTCATTTCAATAAAGTGCAAAGTAAGTACTTATTACATTGGATATGAGGTTTGTATAATGTGGATCTACATTACAGATATTATGCATACTACATATAAAAGGTTCTATGTACATGTTAAATACCAAGTTATGTAATCATAAAAACAATGTCCTACTTCAAAACTATGAGCTTCACCATTATATTTTTGCATCATATATACTTTTACCAATAATTCTTAAATTATTGATTGCCATTTTCCCTGAACCACAAAATTTGGAGCATGCAAAAAAAATTACACCACAAAATTTGGATCATCCAAAAAAAATACAGAGCAAAGATCCCATCGTTACCTGGCACCATGAATAGCTTGAATAATAATTATTCTATGTTATTTTATGATACATAATTAAATAAAAATTTGATGACTATAATAAAAAAATCAAAATTAATACTGTTGTGAGAAACTACTCTATTAAAAATAAATAGTAAAATAGTGGTTTATCATAATCAAACTTTTTGGCAAAGAAGTGAAAGAAAAGCCGTCTTCCTCACACGCCAGGCAAAGTTATTGTCCGCTTCATCTATCGGGTAACCCCTTACATGACTCTCCCGCTTATATTTCAATTTATAACGTCCATGCTGCTATCGCTGGCCTCAACAGAGCGGAAGACGGTGTGAGAGGCTTTATCCATTCATACACCTCTATTTCTGCCCGTATATATCTTTTCCAGCCAACTGCAAACGCACATCCTACGATCAGATTGTAGAGATCAGGGTGATCGAATTAAACAACAAATAAAACAATTTTATTTGCCTGTCACCGAAATCGAATTATCCCACATTGATCTTTCTAAATATTCTTATCCAACAAGAGAATGCCTAGAAATTTATGATTATTCTTGCTTGAATGCATATTTTCTCAAGTATCTTTTATTGGGTAACACCGGCATTTGATCCCCTTCGCAAGTGTTTGTAAGGCTTTACAAGTTGCTTATGTTGGAGGTCTTGATGAGCATGTTAGCTCTACTTCTCCTTCAGTAAACCTAAAAAAAGAGCTCCATGTCTTCAACCACACTTTGAGGACGACTCCACTGTCCTTTTCTTGTTGCTCAACTTTGGTGATACCCTTCTAACACAAAATTAATCAAAATTAAAACTCTTATGGTTACTAGTGACTTTCAACATTGTTGATCAAGTTAGTGCATTAAAAAAATATCCTAAGCTAATATGATTTGCCTATGCATTTGAAAGTTAGATATGATTTTAAAAGGCTTATTTTTCATAGATCTAACTCTTAAAACTAAGTACTTGCATTCTATATTTTCACATCATTTCAAGTACTTGAGTACTATGTTAAATTTGTTATGATTTAATTGATTGAATCTAGCATGTTTGACATAAGTTTGTTGGTTGTTTTGCAGAATTTGATGAACAAGTAATGAGAAGTATTGGCGATTTTTTCAACATATTAAGCCATCTGGAAGCCCTCCTTTTATATCTTTTTGTCAGGCACTTTTGAAGCCCCCAAACTTGTAAACTTGCGCTTCTTAATCTATAAAAGACCACAAGTATTCTTCATTGTGTAATATCCCAAATACTGATATTGACAACAAGCAATATTGGCTTACCTAGAGAAGGCATTTTCTCTTTTTTCTTTCTTTGTTCGGCTACACAGCCAGAAAATGGATGGTCATGGGACTCAGTGTGGAGGTGGCCATAGTTCGTTGAATCAGGCAAAATATTTAATACCACTAATGGCATATGTTATAATAGTCATAGTGTTCCATAGGCATTTATAGCTGAAGGCACAAGGTCATTTAATCCGGAGGACAATCAAATATATATCAGCTATAGGAGTTATGAAGTTATCTTGATAATGCACTAAAAAAGGCTCTCATATATATGGCATAAAGGACATGGCTACCTAACAATTAGTAATGTAAAATAATTATAATTAGTTCTATTACATCTCTAATAGCATGTTAGTTATTAAATTGCATATGCATGGGACAAGGTACAAGGTGGAAGGAAGAAAATAATATTAATGGAATGGGTTTCTTTTCAAGTTTCATACATTTGAATGCTAGCATTTTCTGCTGAAGTACTCTGCAGGTTAATAGAGTTATTTGCAAATGTGCAGATGGGTAAATATCATCTTTTAGTCTGTGGTACTACCCCTTGTATGATACGGGGGTCATGTGACATTGAAGCAGCAATATTGAAGCACCTTGGTGTAAAACGAAATGGTGAGTCCATTATTATATGGATACATTTATGATCCCTTTTTCTCTTTACTTTCACTTGCATTTTTTTTAGAGAGGTCCAGATACACTAAATGCACCGAGGGTTGCTTGCTAATCCACTGCATCCAATCTGTATTTCATCTAATTGCAGCATATGTTCTAATTTTTATCAGCTTCACTTTAATAGGCATGACTTACAAACTATTTGCTTGTGCATAGTTGGGCGAGCACCTAGTTGTTTTCCTTTTTCTTATGGATTTTAAATGCTTCTAATTTTCTGCCATAACTTGCAGACTGTTTGCTTATGCATAGATGATTGAATGCTTAGTTGTTTTCCTTTTTTCTTTTGGATTTTATTTGCTTCTGACCTTCTGCCATAAGTTTATTGTTTTCTTTTTTCTTATGGATTTTAATTGCTTCTAACATTCTGCCATAACTTGCAGACTGTTTGCTTAGGCATAGATGATTGAATGCTTAGTTGTTTTCCTTTTTTTCTTATGGATTTTGATTGCTTCTGACCTTCTTCCATAGGTTTACTTGATATCTTTAAGTTGAAGATTATTTGGGTCTGAGGCTATTCCTTCTTGCATCCCTTATATTTCAGAGGTAACCAAGGATGGCATGTTTTCCGTAGGCGAAATGGAGTGTATGGTAAGATGGAGTTTGCTACTTTTATTTTTCCACTTTATGAGAAAGTTAGCATTTAGTTTAATAGGTTGGTTTGATGTTCCAGATTCATTGTGTAGTACTTTGTTGTTTTGTTGATTCTCAGGGATGCTGTGTCAATGCTCCAATGATTGCTGTAGCTGACTTCACAAAGGGTTCAGAAGGATTTACATACAACTACTATGTAATGCTGTTATTTTACATGTTTATGATATAGATGTTCTTATGTCTATAGAGCAGCCTCAAATTTAGGATTATGTAATTCTAATAATATTTTGATGTTTATTCCAATGAACTTTTCCATGGTTGGTGTTACTGTTTTTAATGTAACAGTACTTTTTGTACAGGAGGATGTTACACCAAAGCGTGTTGTTGAGATAGTTGAGATGCTGAGGCGAGGCGAAACTCCTCCAGTAAGCTTAAATAATATTTGCTACTCTGTTTCCTCATCATGTTTTCCAAGAGAAATAGGCATATTTTCAATCAATCATGCCTTTTCTTTTACAGGTTGGGACACAAAATCCAGATCGTATTATGTCAGGTCCAGCTGGTGGCAACACAACATTACTTAGTGAACCAAAGCCTCCACCGTGTCGTGACTTGGATTCATGTTAATGTGGCACAATCTGAAATATTTTATTGTCAATGCAATAAATTACAATCTTAATGCAATTTGTCCAATTCCTGAGAACATAAGAACCTGCAAAATAAAACAGTCAGGGACTTGATTGTGAAAACTCTTGCAAGTCTTCCCTGGATTTATAGCCTCTTGTAAATGCCTGAATTTCACTGCTTTGCGTTCAGTATCTGAATATATTGCTATTTATCCTCCGTCTTTCCCATAAGCCATTTCATACTATTGGCTTTATTTCTACCAAGATACCTTCAAATTCGACATGAAATCTTGGTGAATTCAAGTGAGGAACTATACATTTTAGCAGCTTGACAGAGAATCATCAAAAGATTGTTTTATATGTCGCAGTTATTTACTGGGATGAGTGAAATGTTGTTGCAAGCTATCACTGTACCAGCATGCTCACCAGTATTTCTTCAGTTTTGTGTTTGTCCATGAATGGCAACACGGTTTCGGGCTGTTAAGACCAGAATTTAAACATTATATGCCGTGCTGTTAAGGCCAGACTTTTATTAGATGAGGCATTGATGTCTAAAGTTTAAACACTAATATAATTTTTTTTATCGATTATCTTTAAAAATCAGTCTATAAGTTACATGGATGACAAATTGCAAGGAATAATGTTTCAGTGTTCAATTTTATTATCATGACATGTGTCTTCCAAGCATTCTCTAGATTGATTCCAGTGTCACTTCACATTTAGTAACGCTTGTATGGAACTTCTGAACACTGACCTTTATTATCATTAAAACTAAGTAAAAGTACCGCTAATACCCTTAAACCACGGATTGACATATACGAAGTGTTAGAAAATATCTTGTATTGGTTGGTTGCCCATATCTGTTTAATCTGTTCACCTCCCGCATAATGCATTGTTTCGAATGAGGTTTGATGGTTTATATCAAAATGCTTAGTTGCTTTGTTTATTCTATACCATATCAACCTATAGTAGTACTTCTATATGGGCTGATAAATATGCAGAATAAAATATAACAAGCAGCCATATTAACATGTTTAAACTTTACAGTGAAATAAAATCTTTCTTTCCGAACAGAATCATCCATCAATGTATTGTTATGAACACCAACTCCTCACCTTATATATACTTTCTCAACTGTAGCGGATATTGGGTCTTTGCCTCCAACGACCAGCTTTCCAGCTCTTCAATTCTCGGATTTCCTTTGCTTGAGCAGTCTTTTAAGTTTTCAATTTTTTTTGCCGAATCTTCAAATTTATGCTGGCCTTTTCCTTCCACTGCCAACTAAGAAACCCCTAATGCTTCCATTTTATATTGTTGGGAGCCATGAGAGATTAATTGGGTTGGGGATAGTGGGGTATTGTCTTAGCTCCTAACAGGGTTCAAATTTGACAAAAGTATCTAGTTTGCCCCCACAAGGGTGGCCAAAAAGTGATAGAAAAATCATTACCATTAAGTTGGGCCAGGTAACTTATGCTAGTGGTAGGTCTATCTCAAGTTCTATTCCTCAAAATACGCTCAAGTCCTAGTGGGGACCCTTTGTAATTCCAAGGGCTTTTCAATTGAATCCTAGCTCAAGGCAGCTTTCTCCCAATCCCAAGAGTCACCCATTGAGTGAAAGGGAGATTCATTCTTTCCCCAACCTGCCTATTGAACGTCACCTCTTATCTCCTCTCTTATCTTGTTTGGTTGTCCTTTTTTGTTGTTTAAAATGAAGTGAAGCCATCTTCCAACTCCCCTTAACTCTATTATGCCCCATTCGTAAACCTTGTCAGGAAAACTTACATGTTGGATGCCATGACAATCCTTATACCCTCCAAACTTTTGAAACCTAACCTCTAGAACATAACAAAATATATACAGCTGAAGAGGCCAACAAACATGGGGTAAGTCAAATGGTTCTAACTTGGTCATGACCTTAAAAATTGATTATTATTATTATTAAATTATTAAATAAACATCTTTGAAATAGTCCGATTTTATAAACATATTAGATGGCATTGTATTAGTTAAACAACTTAGATAAATAGTTTTCATAATGTACTTATGATATCTACAGTAACATGAAGAGAATAAATGAAAAAAGTAGAGATACTTGGAGAAGTCTAATTACATGCACAATCTTCAATAATTTTCTTGATTTGTAATATCTAGAATGGTATGAAGAGAATAGATAAATAAACCATAAATGCTTGCACATGTCTAATTATATGCATACATATTAATATAATCACAACACCAAAAATAAAACATGCCTTATTATCAAGGATAATCATATCTTCTAGGGCTTGAGGGGTTTAATACCCATGTCAAGACTTAATGAATGATTTCTTCACATTTTTTTGCCCATCTTACATAGCTACCACATAGTTGTGACCTAATAATCTCTATGAAGTTGGGTGATTGAAATCATTGGCACATGTTTTGCAAGTGAACATTTAATTACATGAAACATAAGATAATCTTTTCTTAATGGACTTTATAATGAATACTTAAATCTTGCTAATTAAATTAGACTTTTGAATAGATATCAATCTCTTATAGACAAGTTAAATCAATCACTTCATTCTTTTTAGTCTTCTTATAGGTGGAGGTAGTCCCTTTCTATGCAAAGATAAGGAACTTCTCCTTATTAGTGGAGCTCATGCCTTTAAAGACAACTTCCAATGTTGTTTTCAAATACTCTTTCTTTTTTGTTGTTGCTACTCTTTCTTTTTCCAATACATACTCATAGTCTAAGGAGTTCATCTTGAAATATTCTTTGGGACACTTTGGGTGAATGTAAGGCCACTCGTTACTTTGGGAAGTTAGATCAGCCTTGATTACTCCTACAATATCATGTATCCAAGAAGATATAGATGTTGATGGTGCTAGGTTATTCCCTCTCGGACTTCTTTTGCTTTGGATATACTACTCCATTGCAACGACAAAGAGTTATTTGGTAGTCATTCTCCTTTACTAGTCCACTTGACATATATTTTGGTAATGTATGAGTAGTCCATGCTGCACTGGAGATTCTAAGGAACGTGGAATGTTTTTTCTATATACCGATTTCCCAATGACACTAGGTTTCCAAGCTTTTATCAAAGAATTGGGGGCATGGATCTCCCAAAATGTATTCATACAATGAAGCTAAGATGTTGTCACAAGGATTCATACTTGGCTTAAATTTTGTTTTCCAAATATCTTGACAATGGATATGAATCGAGGTAATTAATAAGTTTGGTTCCACCCCTCAATTAAAGACATTGTGGGACGATAAGACATCCATCAAGTAAAGAGTTATCTAAATTTTTTGTTGTGTGCTCGAGAGGATTTTTGCCTAATTATAATTGATCCTTGGTTAAGGATTTGATGTGCAATTATGATCGGATCCATGGTCCAACCATCACTGAAGTATCCCAAACAAAACTCAAGTTTCATGTACAAATTTTGCCCAATTATGATTGATCCATGGTGAAGGATTTGTTTTGCCATTTGAGCAATTGATGTATTTTTGTTTGAGTTTTAGAGAATGGCCCAATCATAACAATCAATTTGATAATGTGTCCATTGCCAAAAAATATTTTTGTACAATGAGAAGAGCGCACTGAGCATAAGAAAAATGTCTTTCCTCCATTAACCATACCAGGTGCAAAGCGCACGAGTTTAATGTTATGAGCCAAAGCAAGATGTTGTACCATGGGGTTTGAAACACTCTTCTTTGAAATGAATTGACTAGAAAATGTTCTTCAAGAATCCTCTTCTTGTGTTTTTGAATTTTCATCTCAGTATTTGGTAGCTTGCATTCCGATATTGGTTTCTAGAGTAATCTCGTCATTTCCCATTCTTTTGATCTTTCATTTAGTTATTGATAATTACAATCGGTGGTTAAAGTTTTAATACATATTTGTTAATGCCATTGGCTAATGAAATTAAAGTTGGCCAATGCATTGCAAGCACAAAAAATGCAATTTATAATTTGTAAGATTAGGAAGTAGTTCATATCTTGTGAAGATTGATCTCATTACACTATAGTCCAATGCAAGTTGACAAAACGAGCCATATAAGGAATATGATCTCATTTCACTAAAGTGCAAAGTTGATCAAACGAGCCATATAAGGAATATGATCTCATTTTACCTTGGATATGACTGTATAATGTGGATCTACATTACAGAAGCAAGTTGATAAAACAAACTATATAAAAAATATGATTTCATTTCAATAAAGTGAAAAGCAAGTACTTATTACATTGGATATGATGTTTGTATAATGTGGATCTACATCACAGATATATGCATACTACATATAAAAGGTTCTATGTACATGTTAAATACCAAGTTATGTAATCATAAAAACAATGTCTTACTTCAAAACTATGAGCTTCACCATTATAATTTTGCATCATATATACTTTTACCAATAATTCCTAAATTATTGATTGCCATTTTCCCTGAACCACAAAATTTGGTGCATGCAAAAAAAATTACACCACAAAATTTGGATCATCCAATAAAAAATACAGAGCAAAGATTGCATCGTTACCTGGCACCATGAATAGCTTGAATAATAATTATTCTATGTTATTTTATGATACATAGTTAAATAAAAATTTGATGACTATAATTAAAAATCAAATTAATACTGTTGTGAGAAACTACTCGATTAAAAATAAATAGTAAAATAGTGGTTTATCATAATCAAACTTTTTGGCAAAGAAGTGAAAGAAAAGCCGTCTTCCTCAAACGCCAGGCAAAGTTATTGCCCGCTTTATCTAGAGGGTAACCCCTTACATGGCTCCCCCGCTTATATTTCAATTTATAACGTCCATGCTGCTATCGTTGGCCTCAACAGAGTTGAAGACGGTGTGAGAGGCTTTATCCATTCATACACCTCTAATTTCACCCATATATATTTTTTCCATCAAACTGCAAACGCACATCCTACGATCAGATTGTAGAGATCAGGGTGATCGAATTAAACAACAAATAAAACAATTTTATTTGCCCGTCATCGAAATCGATTTATCCCACATTGATCTTTTTTAAATATTTTTATCCAACGGCTGGATCTAGTGGTTGAGAATGCGCACTTGGCCTGCATCCGACAACCCGGTCCAACGGTTGATAACGCGCCACTTGGCGTGCTTCCGACAGCCGGATCTAGTGGCTGAGAACGTGCCACTTGGCGTTCATCCGACGGCTGGATCGAGTGGCTGAGAATTTGCCACTTATCGTTCATCCGACGGCTGGATCGAGTGGCTGAGAATGCGCCACTTATCGATCATCTGACGGCCGGATCGAGTGCCTGACAACGCACCACTTGTCGTTCATCCGATGGCCGGATTAAGTGGCTGAAAAGGCGCCACTTGTCATGCATTCGACGGCTGGATCGAGTGGTTCAGAATGGGCCACATAGTGTGCATCCGACGACCAGATCGAGTGGCTGAGAATGCGCCACTTGGAATGCATCCGACAACCGGATCTAGTGGCTGAGAATGCACCACTTGGCGCTCATCTGACAGCTAGATCGAGTGGCTGAGAATGCGCCACTTATCGTTCATCCGATGGCCGGATCGAGTGGCTGACAACGCGCCACTTGTTCTTTATCCGACAGTCGGATTGAGTGGTTAACAATGTGCCACTTGTCGTGCATTCGACGGCTGGATCGAGTGGCTAGGAATGGGCCACGTAGCGGGCATTCGATGGCTAGATCGAGTGGTTGAGAACGCGCAACTTGGCATGCATCCGACAACCGAATCTAGTGGCTAATAACGCGTCACTTGGCATTCATCCGACGGATGGATCGAGTGGCTGAGAATGCGCCACTTATCGTTCATTCGACGGCCGGATTGAGTGGCTGACAATGCGTCACTTGTGCTTCATCCAAAGACCAGATTGAGTGGCTGAAAATGCACCACTTGTCGTGCATCCGACGGCTGGATCGAGTGGTTGAGAATGGGCCATGTAGCGTGCATCCAACGGCCAGATCCGGTGGCTGAGAATGGGCCATGTGGCGTGCATCCAACGACCAGATCCGGTGGTTGAGAATGGGGCACGTGGCGTGCATCCGACGGTCGGATCGAGTGGTTGAAAATGGGCCACATGGTGTGCATCCGATGATTGGATCGAGTTGCCGAGAAAAGGCCACTTGGGGTTCATTCGACGGCTGGATCGAGTGGCTGAGAACACGACACTTGGCGTTCATTCGATGGCTAGATCTAGTGGCTGAGAACATGCCACTTGGTGTTCATTTGACAGCTCGATCGAGTGGCTCAGAACACGCCACTTGGCGTTCATCCGATAGCTAGATCGAGTGGTTGAGAATGGGCCACATGGAAAGCATCCAACAGATGGATCGAGTGGCTGAGAATGTGCCACATGGAGACCATCTGACGGCTGGATCGAGTGGCTGAGAATGGGCCACATGGCGAGCATCCGACGGCTGGATCGAGTGGCTGAGAATGGGCCACATGGGCTGGATCGAATGGTTGAGAACACGCCACTTGGCGTTCATTCGACAGTTGGATCTTGTGGCTGAGAATAGGCCACATGGTGAGCATCTGATGGCTGCATCGAGTGGCTGAGAATGGGCCACATGGTGAGCATCCGACGTTTGGATCTTGTGGTTGAGAACGCACCACTTGGCGTTCATTCGACGGCTGGATCGAGTGGCTGAGAATGGGCCACATGGTGAGCATTCGACGGCTGGATCGAGTGGCTGAAAATGGGCCACATGGCGAGCATCCGATGGCTAGATTAAGTGGCTGAGAATGGGCCACATGGCGAGCATCCAACGACTGGATCAAGTGGCTGAGAATGGGCCACATGGGCTGGGTCGAGTGGCTGAGAACATGCCACTTGGCGTTTATTCGATGGCTGGATCGAGTGGCTGAGAACACGCTACATGGAGGTTATTCGATGGCTGGATCTAGTGGCAGAGGGTTTGCCACTTGGCGGTCATCCGACGGCCGGATCGAGTGGCGGAGGGTTTGCCTGTTGGAGTAGGGTCCCGCAACTACAGAAGAAGCTGCTAGTTTTGGCGGAAAGATAAAGTTTTGGCGGAAAGAGGACAAGGCAGAGCTACGACGCCGTAGCACGTTTCCAGCTGGAGAACAGAGCCGGAAACCATGACTTTTGGGATAGAAAAGTCAAGAAGGAAGAAGGAAACGGTACCCGAGCGGCCGAGAGAAGAAAGCTCAACCACTACATTGAAGGCAGCGACAGAAGACAGGAGGGCTCAGCGACCCTCATAAAGAAGAAGGAGCAATGAGGCTCAAGCATTGAAGGCGAAGGACAGAAGAGAGAAGCGGTGCATAGTACCCATGGTCAGTGCCGGGAAGCATGGAAGACTGCAGAGAGCTGTGGTGTGACGGGAAGCAGCTACCTCAAGGACAGAGAGGACCGACTGTCACTATTTAGGGTTTGGGTTTACTGTTGGGACAGGCCCACAGTGTTGTAATGGCGAGACCTTCGGGCCGCTTATAAAAGCTTGCATTTTGTATTGTAAAGGGTTAGCTAATCAGTCAGTTAGCCAGTTGGTTGGCTCGTAGGATGAGTCGTTAGTTGGTCAGTAGATTATTTTGAAGTAGACTCTGGAGTCAGTCAGACAGACTGTGTTGTAACGATCCAGACACCTAGCTTGTTTGTGAGTCATTTGAGTCTGTATGTAATAACCATCCACAGAGAGGAAGAGAGGGAAGGATATATTGAGAGAAAGGCAATATAGAGATAGAAATAGGCCAGAGATCTAGAAGAGATCTCGCGCTGCAGATGCAGTGCAACAGACTGTGCTAACTTCCCTCAAGTTATATAATAGAAGCACAGTTTGGTGGACGTAGCTCCCATCCTGGGGGTGAACCACGTTAAATCTGCGTGTTATGTGTTGCATGAATGTGATTGTACTTGCTTATTGTTACTGGTTATTATGCATATGATGTTAGTTGCAGTAAGTGAATGTATGTATTGTTCAGCTCATGATAATGCAAGATGATAGAGATAAGTTGAAGTATTCTAGTAAGCTGTTTAAAGACTCCTTTACGTCTGTTTCTAACTACCATTTAATCACAATATAACTTCTGGGAAGTAGAGTTGCGCACGTTGACACAGTCAACGCTAAGGGTGCAAATTCGTAGTGGTAGGATATCGCAGAGAGGTGATATCGCACCGGCAGAGGAGCTGTGGTGCGCGAGACTGCGAGCTGAGGGCTTAGCGTTGAGGAGAGGTTGGGTGTCCCGCGGTGCGCAGAGATGCGATACGGTTGGAGATATTGTGAGTAAGTGGGAGTTGCGCGACGTGGGAAGAAACCGTGCGACTTGCGTGTGGATAAGAATCGCACGGTCAAAAGCGCTGCGAGTAGAAGGGGATGTGCGATGCGCAGATATAGCTGACCGGGTGACTCACAGGAGTAAAGAGAAGAAAAGTAGGATGCGCAGAACCTGGTCCAAGACACTTGAGTCTTGGCCAACCCATTAGATTCACTTCGGGTGAGACTTCAGATCGCTTCGCGGTCTGTCGCCGAAAGGGCCAGTGAGTTAGGGGTGTTGTTGATTGGTTATAGTAAACCCGGGTCTGCCCATGCAATCAACAAATGGTTCCGTTGCCAGTTTAAATGACTGGGAGTCAATGTTCTGTTGGCATCCTACCAGAGAAGATTTTCACCAGTGGCTGGATTCAGACTTAAGGGGGTTTGCCAAGAAAGAGAATAGGAGTCAAGAACGCCATGATTAAAGAATTTAAGAAACCTAAGTCTGAGTCTCAGTGCATTACAGAGCTTAAGGATATTAAGCAGCTGCCATCAGAGTCAGTATGGGACTTTGACCAGAAATTCAAAGCTCTTATAGACCAAGTAAGTTTTGAGTTTGCGCTGGAGCAGCATAAGGAATGGTTTATTGCAGCACTGCTCCCTCATATCAGAATGCCACTAATGCAGCAGAAACTTACTACTCAAGATGAAGCGCTGGAGATGGCAATGAAACTAGAGGCTTCACCTTTAGCAGAAACCAGTACAGGCATGACAACTCTACAGACCCAGTTGGCCAACCTTACGTTACAGATACACGAACTTAAAAAAGGGAAAGAGGTTATGCAGGACATATGGTGCCTAAAGTGTAGAACACAGGGCCATAGTAAAGACAACTGTCCAGTCTTTGCAGAATATTTAGCGTCAGGGGCTCCTAACCCCTTACCATGAGCGCAAGGGCCATGGTGTGAAATATGTAAAACACAAGGACATCCACCTCAGCAATGCCCTTTGCTTCAAAAGTATGTACAAACACCTAAAAACCTATATTGTATCTTCTATAAATCCGTCGGGCATGATCAACAAGATTGCCGAGCTTATGATCTCATGTCAGAAAGAACACAGGATGTGTACAGAGTCCAAGCAGACACACAGGGTCCAGCAACAGGACCACAGTCGGATCAAACGTATGGAGGCCGTGGAGGAGGATTCAGAGGACGAGGCCGTGGAGGAGGCTTCGCACGAGGAGAAGGCTTTGGCCGAGGAGGAGGTTTTGGCCAAGGTCGCGGACCAGTCACTTGTTATAATTATGGAATCACAGGACACTATGCTAGGGACTATCAAAACGCTACTACTACTTGTAACTACTGCAAATCTTATGATCATACCATAGAAGAATGTCCTATCTTGATAGCTAAGATCATAGACCCTAAGCTCACAGCACACCAGAACATCCAGCTTATTGCTGCTGAACCTAAGGAACCAGAACCAGCAGTTAACATTGTGACTCGGAGCGGTGCTTCCACCAGAGGCACATCGCAGGAGACCGGAAAGAACACAAGTCAGGGGTGGGTGCGCAGAGCTCCTAGTAAAGCAACAACACTCGACCTACAGAAGAATAAAGAGACCTTTCATGAAGCTAAGGCTTCCTTTGATGAACTTACACCATCAGGACCGCAGGTACCGCCGTCTAGGGGCGTACCGCAGCAAGTACCTTGTAGCGATAACCCTGAGCAGGCACAGCAGGCTACCACATCGGGAAGATGCGATGAAGATGAATCGACAGGAAGTGTACAAGCCTTCCTGCTCAGCTGCTTGAAACTCCTGAGAAATGATAAAGCTGTTGATGAGCTACAGCGCATGATAGATCAGTGTCAGCAACCCTCTCTCTCAGGCAGTGCACACCGCGCTGTCCATAATATTACCAGACATACAAGGACAGGACGAGAGATGAAATTCACAGCGCAGATTGGTGAGTTTGAAATGGATGAGGTTGTCTTAGATCTAGGATCAGAGGTGAATGTTCTAACTAAGCAGACATGGGAACAGATGGGCAGCCCTCAGTTAGCCCTATCACCTATCCACCTGAGATTAGCTAATCAGCAGCGAGTATCACCATTGGGTCGACTACCGCAGGTGCCAGTTGATATTGACGGAGTTTGTACTTTTGTGGACTTCGAGGTTATAGAAATCATTGGTGATAGTCGGCCATATCCAGCACTATTGAGTATCGATTGGGCAATTGGCAGCAAAGCTGTCATCGACCTAAAGAAAAGACAAATGACCTTTGAGGATGCGCAGATCCGGGTCATCGCACCGCTGGATCCTTACCAAGGTCCTAGATATATTGAACCCACCGAGCAGAGGAAGAGGCACATAACATCGATAGTCTCTATCAGATGACTGCAAACCAGAACGACTATATAAATCCAACCGCAGAAGGGCGTATTAGTTGGCGATGCGACAGCTCATGCGCATCGGATTCAGATGTTGGTCTAGAAAACTGGCAGAACAGACTTTACGAAGTCTCATCGCGCAGATGTGCGTTTATAAGCAAGTCACTGCGATGGATTGGCGCCGAGATCGCTGAGACTCCATCATATCATGGTCTGACGGACATCCAGGATTTTTTTGAACAGTTTGAGCAACAAATTCCTCATGTGCAGAGGATCGCATCTATGGACCTTGCAGTTCGAGCCACACCTGCAAGATGGTGGTATGCACATAAAGAGAATATCGCATCATGGGATAATATAAAAAGACTGATGGCGATCAGATTTTCTACCGACAGAGAGTATGTTCAGCAGAAGTACACAGGAGAAACTGACCCCAGGGTACACATTCAGACATGTGAACAGAACTGGTCGGACATTCCAGAGGATGAATGGGTTCACAGATTCATTCACACATTGGACACAATTCCAAGGAATTGGTATACAGAGACCGAGCTGCACAAAGGAACAACCACATGGCCGCTTATGATAGATAGCTTCCTACTCACCTTTGCGTTTGAATCCGAACATCCAAGTGTTGCGTAGGCCCTAGACATAATCAAGACAAAGATTTTTGAGGAGCGCACCATCTCAGCACCAGTCCAACCTGAGTGGACTATCCAGCTAGAAGAGGCGTTGGAATGCTATAATTTTGCATTAGAATCAGAGGAGGCGGATGAGGATCCTCGCAACACCAATATTCCAGAATCAGAAGGCACTCACGAAGTGGAGGGACCACAGTTAGAGATTCCAGCGATCACCGAGCCCATCAAGACTAAAAAGATCAATATTGGCACAGACGCAGAACCTAAGTTTGCCTCTATTGGAG
>LPNX010387654.1:13918-24715 GCA_001517045.1 Pseudotsuga menziesii
CATACACCCACTCTTCAGGAAACTTCGTTCTGAAGTTATAGTCAAAATAACATGGGAAAATCACGTTGCATGATCTCCGCTTCCTCCCAGGTAAGAGAACCCGGGGTATACTTGTCCCAATGGAACTTAACCTAGTCCACCAAATGGTGTTTGAGTTGTCTCTCCCTGCAATCCAATATATGTAATGGTTCGACCTTGATGGTCCCCTCGTCTGAAACATGCAGTTCCTTCCAATTTAGTTTGTGAGACTCATCTGCTATATAATGTCGTAAAATATATACATGAAATACATTATGAATTTTATGCAAATGGGGTGGAAACAAAAGATGATATGCGACTGGTCCAACTTTCTTAGAATTTCAAAGGGTCATATGAATCAGGGTGACAAATTTGTCCCATTCCGAAACCTAATGGTACTCCTATTAGGCCTGATTCGTATGAAAATTGAATCTCCCACTTTGTAGTTTTTGTCAACCTTATGTGCATCGACATAACTCTTTTTCCTATCCTAAGCTTCATTTAATTGCTTTCTAATCTGAATCACTTATTCTTCCATCTCCTGAATAAACTTCGGTCCCACAATCACTTGATCCTCTAACCTTTCCCAACTCAATGGTGTTCTGCATGGACTCCCATATAAGTCTTGATAAGGTGGCATACCAATTGATTTGTTGTAACTATTGTTGTAAGCAAACTCTACTAAGGGTAAGTGCTTTTCCCAATGGGTCTGCCGATCCATAACATACATCTTAAGCATGTCCTGCATCCCTTGATTCACTCGTTTTGTCTGGCCATTTTTTTTGGATGGTAAGCTATGTTTAAACTCAACTAAGTTCCTAAGGATGATTGTAGACTTGTCCAAGCTTGGACATGAATCGGTCATCCCTATTCGAAAAAATATTTTTGGGAAATTCATGAAGAAAAACAATCTCACTTATGAATACTTGCATAACATACACAACATCATAGGTACCCTTATCTGGAATGAAGTGAGGAGTCTTGGTCAATTTATCATTAACAACCATAATGGCATCATGAATATGAGAGGTTAGAGGAAATCCTACTACAAAGTCCATCGAAATAACCTCCCTCTTTGACATAGGAATTTCATATGGTTGCAACAATCCTGGCAGGTGGTGATGATCAGCTTTGACCTGCTAACTCTCGAAGCACCTAGAAACGATTTTGACAACGTCTCACTTCATTCCCTCCCAAAACAAGAGTTCCTTCATATCTACATACATCTTCTTTACTTCGGGATGTGCTCAATAGACTGATATGTAAGCTTCCTTAAGTATAGTTTCTCTAATATCTACCTCCTCATGGATATACATTCGCCCTTGATATCGCAACAACCCATCTTCTTCTATCTCATACACTTCAAATATAGGTTCCACTTTCCTTCCATTTCAGAGTGTTGACATGACATTTAGGTACCAACTATCTTCGATTAGTTTCCCTAATACTCTCTCCTTTAAATCTACCCTTAAAGGTATGAGAGATAAATTCCTTGGCTTTCTTCTTAACGCATCGACTATTACATTCGCCTTGCCTTTGATGTACGAAATCCCAAAATTGTACTTTCTCATAAATTAACTCCATCGCCTCTGCCTGACATTTAGGTCTCTTTGAGTGAAGAGGTACCTCGGGCTTTGGTGATCCTATTTGAGCTCAAAGCTTCTCCCAACAAGGTAATGTCTCCAAATCTTTAGGGATAACATCATTGCTGCTAATTATAAATCATGGTAGGATAATTATCCTCATGTGTTTTTAACTTTCTTTATGCATAAGCTATTAATCCTCCTTCCTACATTAACACAACACCAAAACCTGCCTTGAGGCATCTGTGAAAACTGTGAAGTCCTTCTCCATATCCGGGACTTGTATAATTGGTGCACTCATCATTAGTTCTTTCAGTTTAGTGAATGCAACATTGCATTCTTCGATCCATTCATATCTAATACCCTTTGCCTCCCATACCAAACTTGATTCCAACAACATAAAGGTATTATGTTAGTTCTTTTCTCCTCCCTCACATGGTCCATGTAGATTTCTTTTATAGGCCAAAGAGGGATCAACTGGGTTGACATATTTTGAGAGGAAGGTGAGGAATGATCCCTAAGGTCTAGGGACATGAGTGCCACATAATCCAAGTCGTTAGTATAAGCCTCCACAAGATATTTCGCCTAGAAGGTTCTCAAATATTCTCTTTTTTACCTTTTTTGCACTACTGACGCTCTCTGCAAGTGGGAAAGGTGCACCGACATTCCTTGTGATTAGGTATCAAGAGCCATCGGTGCACTTTGTCAGTGGGAAAGAGGTGCCAGGCCTGTATGACCACATGTTCCAGGAGGTAAGGTGCACCAGGCTACCTATAATTGAGCATCAACTCCCCCAAAAGATAGTTTGGCCAAGGGGCTTTAAGGGATTGAGAATTAAGACAATTTTTGGGTGTAACATAATTTCCACCCAAAGTATGATGTTAGAGGAATGTGAGAGGTGAAATTATTTTCTAGATATGGTTTTGGTATCATGGGAAAAATAATAGTGAGTAAATACTCGACACAAGACTAGTCACCAACTAACTGACGCAAACATGGATGCATACCAATACACCGCAGATCCATGTACAATGACCATGTCATGGCTACCAAAAATATAGTATAGATCCATGATCAACAAGATCTGAATAGAAACATGAATACAAAACATACAAATTATATCCATGCCATGCAAGAGAAAATTTAATTGGCAATGGATCATGGAGACACATGGAGACTATGAGGCCGACACATGCTAGAAATTTGGTGCCACATGGCATCTTCCTCTTGCATTTCGAATCCATGGGAAGCCTAAAGCTTATTGGATGATTTATAAGGTTAATAAAATTGGTCATATGCATCATTTGTCAAATTTTGGAGGAAATGTAACTTACATGGGAGAGGAAGAGTCATTTTGGAGCTAGTGGGACACTTGGACAAGATTCCCTAGCTCTATGACAACAATGATGAAGATGCTATGACAACAATGATGAGGATGCTATGAAAACGATGACAAAAATCAGATATGAATGCTTAAATCTGACATATTTTACATTTCAGATCAAAATAGAGCATCCAAGAGAGCTCTCATGGAGTTGGGGATGCTCGATGGGCTCCAACTCGAATTTGGGGAAGGTGAAAGGCTAGGAAAGGGAGGACACATGGAAAATCATGAGAACACACCCAAATTCGAATTGGATTGGGAAAATTATAATGATAGGGATTTTTATAAAATACAGGAAGCAACCAAGAGAATAGCTTTTGATCATTTGATAAATTGTCATTTGTGAATTGTGAGAGCTAGTGGATGACTAGTTTTCTTGCCACAGCCAATTTCAAGGGTGAAATATTCCCATCCAAGTTGGTGTTTGGAGAGTGCACTCAGGTATTTCATGGATATTTAATGGATTCTTATTTTCATATGTAATCTACATGGCAGCATGTGGATTCTTCTATTGCAGCACTTTCTCTCAACCATTTCCAGTTTTCTTTACATATTCATGCTCATGGAGGGATTGCGTCTTGTGTGAGCTCATGTAATTTTTGGGAGAGATATTAATGATATATTTATGATTGTAATAATTTAAATATTCTCTTTTATTAATTATCATAAAGTTTCAATTCTAAATACCCAATATTTGTACGTCAAAATGACTTTTAATGAGCAAACAATGACCATTTCCACTCCATTTTGATAAATGCCATGGTAATGCTTATTATTTTGAATGGAGGAATGTATATATGATAAATGTATGATTAATGGACTTAATTAATGTGTATTTTAATTCTAATTTTCAGTACTTAAGCATTGGAATCCATTTTACTCATTTTTATTGCATTGGGAAAAGATTTGGTGCATTTTCCCCAAGGGTCAAAATTGTGATTTGGGAGCTATTTTGGAAAGGTTCATAACAGAATTTATAAACTGAACCATTATGAATATGAGAATTTAAAATTTTCCCTTACACGTCCCCTTCCTTTTTTTAGAAATTCGAGTGACTTTGGGACCATTTGAGAAGTCATTTCCGATAATTACCCAGGGGGAATTGGAGCCCCAATTTGTTGGTAAAGAATCCTACTTTGAAAAGACCATTAAAGAAGTTTTAAAAAGTTATTGGGGGGTATTAAAACATCAATTATAATCATATTTAAGTTCTAATATAACTCATGTACCTTCTTAGAAAATTTGGGATCATTTGGGTCAATTTGGAGGTCTAGATATCAAAACTAGTTAAGGTCGAAATTGGGGAAAAAAGTGAAAAAAATGGTCATTTAATCAAACTTAAAGAAGGGAAATTACAAGTGGTATCAGAGCATAGTATTGGCACCTTATTTTATTAACAAGAATTCAAATCAATAAACAACCACCCTTAGATCCTGAAGTTGAAGGTGTTTTTGTCGAAGTAGAAGAAGAGGTACATTCTACTGAAACTATGACTAGTGAGGGGAAGGGGCCCACTTATCATGAGAAGGTGGAATATATTAAACTCATTAAAACTCTATTTTATGACATAACCAAGAACATGAACCAACATCTTATGAAAGGATTCGAATTGTTAGTTAGCCAATTTGGAAGCAAATTGGGAGTAATGGGAGATAGCAGTAGTTCACAATCAAAAGAAAAGAAGACAATGGGTGAGCATATTTTCTCAAAAAAAGGACCCCATAATAGACCCCGTGAATTTCATAGCACACCAAGACTTGCTGCACCTAAATTACTTGACCCAAAGAAGAGCCTAACATTCAACTTGAACTTGCTACAATGGAAAAAGAATGGGATAAATTGGATGAAGATTGTAAACAAAGTGTACCATTTGATCAGTACTTTATTGCTTCAAACAAACTCACAAAGAAGGAAGATAATAAGTCTCTATACAAAAATAAAGACTTAAATTGTGCGATTATAAAATTTCTTCTCCCTACTTTTGATGGTTCCTCTCAAAGTTCTGCTAACACTTGGGTACAAACATTAGATGTGTATTTTCATCTGAATCCAATGGTGGAAGAAGATGCCTTAAAAATGGCCATATTGAACTTCTAAGGAGATTCCAATGAATGGTGGTTCAATGGCATGAAAAATTTGGGTCATGATCAGGTTAACACATATGGAAAATTTATTGAAAGGGTACTAGAGAGATTTGAGAAAAAATATATTGAATTGTCTTTCAAAGAACTAGCACAATTGAAGCAAGTTGGGACCCCTATTGACTATATTATGGAATTTCGAAAATTATCAGTCAAGGTGGCTGATGTGTCTATGGTATGGTTAGTATTTCTGTTCACTGAATATTTGGATGAACCCTTAAAAGGTTTGGTCAAATCCCACAATCCCACTACATTAAAAGATGCAATGAACTTGACTAGAGATCTCCAAAATGTGCTTCCTAAAACAAGATTTACTCCCAATCCTAACTCCTAATTTGAAAAGAACCTTGGAAAAAATATGCATCTGATAAGAAGCCTTGGAAAAGAGATTTGTCTGAAAAGAATAAGAAAGAAGGACTAAATAGGGATGAACTTCGAAGAAAAAAATTGTGCTTCACATGCTTTCAACCATGGACACTGGGGCATAAATGTACTAAGGGAAAGGCTCAATACATAGAAGTATTTTCTGATAATGATGGGTATGAAGGGAGTATGGAACAAGGAGGACACATTTTATATAAAGAGTAGGCATATGAGACAACATTTGAATAATAAATACAAGAAGAAAATCAGCCTTCACCGGACAAAGCAAGAATGGCAGTACTTTCAGCAGTGCCTCGCTATCACACTATTCGATGCAAGGGTGTGGTACTAGGAAAAAGAGATTATGTTTTGGTAGATGAAGGAGACAGATATTAATTCATTGATGCAGATATGTTGGAGAAAATTATTATACAAATTGAACCATTCTATGGCTTCATAGTTGTCATTCCCGGTCACAACACAATGTAGTGCAAAACATGGGTTCCAAAGTTGCAAGTCATCGTAGGTAACTATACTTTTGTTGATAATTTTTGTGTGGTTAATGTTGCTGATACTAATGTGGTTTTGGGAGTGAAATGATTGTATTCTATAGGGGAACATAGAGTAAACTATCAAATTCCTGAGATGAAATCTCATCATTCGAAAGGTGTACTAAGGGTTGTAAGAGGGAAGCACACTTACCCAAACCAAGTAATGAATTGCAATAGTATGAGATCGATATTGAGGCACGAGGAAATAGAATGGGATTCTAAATGTCATATCACATCTCCCAAGCCAAACATAAATTTTTTTGGTCAGTTGGTTATTTCTCCTAAATCCTACACTTCGAAAGTTTGCAGCATTCATCCAAATGAAGTATGGATGAAAGGTTCATTTTTTATGGTGTCACATGAAGAGTATAACATTTCTATCTCTCCTTTTGATAATGAGATGATTAGAGAGCCATATTATTTACATTTGCAACAACATCCCTTGTCACATTATGATGATACACATCCACATGGATGCACCTATGGTATTCCCTTAAGTCACTTGGAGACTCATGATTTTCATTGCTCCTTTCCTAGTCCATTTGATGTTGGGGGAATTTCATCCCACACTTGGGTGAAGATACATATGATCGAAGGACATTATTATTAGCAGCAACATACTCTGTCATTTCATGATGATATACGTATTCATGAATGTATTGATGAGACTTTTGTGAGCCACTTGAAGTCTCCATGTTTTATTTGCTCTGTATTTGGTTCAGATTTTGGTGGAAGTTCTTCATTCACTTTTTGGATGAAAGAACACATGGATGATCATATTGATGCACATTATATACCTTGGGAGAAGAATTATGGGACATGGGATCCTCACCTATTTCATTGGGACAGATCTGATATAATACTTCATGCTTGTGTGTATGGGCTACATGGTCATCTACTTACTTGGAGGATCATATGGGACCCTGGGATTATTTTTGGATTCATTGGTTTCAATTATGGGGGCAACAAGAAGCATTGGAGATTTATTCATCACTTGAGAAGATGAATGTAATCAGATTAGTGCAAAATACAAATATGAAATTTCTTGAGGACAAGCAATATTGGGTGGGGAGGACTATAATGTCCCCATTTTTAATAATTGCATAGCAAGACAATTCCATCAATCCTACTAGTTCCCTAGGTTGGATGGATACATATGGAATTTTAATAAGGGAGATATGAAATGATGTTCATACATTAGAATGTAATAAATATTTAATAATGGAGCTTATTAAATAGATACAAGATAAAATTGAAGTGGCAATGGAGCATGGAGACACATGGAAACTATGAGGCCCACACAAGCTAGAAATTTGGTGCCACATGGCATCCTCCTCTTGAAATTTTGAATCCATGGGAAGCCTAAAGGTTCTTGGTTGAGTTATAAGGTTAATACAATTGTATATATGCATCATAGGTTGAATTTTGGAGGAAATTTAACTTACATGGGAGAGGAAGAGTCATTTTGGTGCTAGTGGGACACTTGGACTAGATTCCCTAGCTTTATGACAACAATGATGAAGATGCTATGACACCTATGACAAAAATCATATATGAAGGATGAAATATGACATATATGACATGTGAGGTCTAAATAGAGAATCCAAGAGAGCTCTCATGGATTTGGGGAAGCTCAATGGACTCCAACTCGAATTTGGGGAAGGTGGAAGGCTAGGAAAGGGAGGACACATGGCAAATCATGAGCACAAACCGAAATTCAAATTGGATTGAATGTGTGGATGGATTGGGAACCTTAGAAGGATAAGGATGTTTATAAAATACAGGTATCAACCAAGATAATCTCTTTTGATCATTTGAGAAATTGTCATTTGTGAATTGTGAGAGCTAGTGGATGACTAGTTTTATTTCCTTAGCCAATTTCGAGGGTGAAAGATTGCCATCCATGTTGGTGTTTGGAGAGGAAAATTATTTATTTAATGGATATTTAATGGAGTCATATTTACAGGTTTAATATACATGGAAGCATGTGTATTCTTCTATTTCAACACTTTCTCTCAACCATTTCGAGTTTTCTTCGCATATTCATGCTCATGGAGGGATTGTGCCTTGGGTGAGATCATGTACTATTTGGGAGAGATCTTCATGATATATTTATGATTTTAATTAGTTAAATTTTCTCCGTTATTCATTCTCATAAATTTTCAAGTCGAAATACCCAATATTTGTATATCAAGATGACTTTTAATGAGCAAACAATGACCATTTCCACTCTATTTTGATATATTCCATGGTAATGCTTATTATTTCGAATGGATGAATGTATATCTGATAAATGTATGATGAATGGAATGCACTTAATGTTTATTTAAATTCTCATGTTCAGTACTTAATAATTGGAATCGATTTTACTCATTTTTATTGCATTGGGAGAAAATTTGGTGCATTTTCCCCAAGGGTCGAAATTGTGATTTGGGAGTTGTTTTTGAAAGAGTCATAAAATCCTGTCTAAAATGAACCATGATGAATATAATAATTTAAAAAAATTTGTTATAAATCCCCTTCCTCTTTTCATAAATTCTAGTGACTTTGGGACCATTTGAGAATCCGTTTCCGGCAATTACGCAAGGGGAATTGGAGCCCCAATTTGCTAGTAAAGACTCCTACTTTGAACAAAACATTAAAAAAGTTTTCAGAAGTTATTGGGGGGTAATAAAACATATATGAACATCATATTTAAATGTATAATATCATTCATGTACCTTCTAAGAAAATTTGGAAGCATTTGGGTCAATTTGGAGGTTTAGACATGAAAACTAGTTAAGGTAGAAATTGGGGGAAAAGTGAAAAAATGGTCATTTAATAAAATTTCAAAAAGGGAAATTACAAGTGGTAACAGATCATGGTATTGGAACCTGATGGTATTAACAATAATTCAAAGAAATAAACCACCACCCTTAGATCTTGAATTTGAAGGTGTTTTTGCGAAGAAGAAGTAGAAGTACTAGAATAAGAGGTACATTCTGCTGAAACTATGAATAGCAAGGGGAAGGGACCCACTGATCATAAGAAGTTGAAATATATTATACTCATAAAACATATATTTTATGAAATGACCAAGAAAATGAACCAGAATCTTATGAAAGGATTCAAATTGTTGGTTAGCCAATTTGGAAGCAAATTGGGAGTAATGGGAGATAGTAGTAGTTCACAATCAGAAGAAAAGAAGAAAACAGGTGAGAATAATTTCTCAAGAAAAAGACACCATAATAGAAAGCATTAATTTCATAGAACACCAAGTCCTACTGCACCTAAATTCCTTGTACCAAAAGAATATCCTAAAATTCAACTTGAACTTGCTACAATGGCAAAAGATTGGGATAAATTGGATGAAGATTGTAAAAAAAGTGTACCATTTGATTAGTACTTTCTTGCTGCAAACAAACTAAAAAAGAAGGAAGATAAGAAGTCTTTATACAAAAATAAAGACTTAAATTGTGCCACTATTAAAGTGCCACTCCCTACTTTTTATGGTTCCTCTTAAAGTTCTGCTAACACTTGGGTGCAAAAATTAGATGTGTATTTTCAGCTAAATCCATTGGTGGAAGAAGATGCCTTAAAAATGACCATATTGCACTTGGAAGGATATGCCAATGAATGGTGGTTCCTTGGCGAAAAAAAATTGGGTCATTATCAGGTTAACACATATGGATAATTTTAGTGATAGGGTACTAGAGAGATTTGAGCAAAAATATCTTGAATTATCTTTCAAAGAACTAGCACAATTGAAGCAAGCTAGGAGCCCTATTGACTATATAATGGAATTTCAAAAATTATCAGTCAAGGTGGCTGATGTGTCTATGGGAAGGTTAGTATTTCTTTTCAATGAAGGTTTTTTCAAATCCCACAAGCCCAATACATTAAAAGATGCAATGAACTTGACTAGAGATCTTCAAAATATGCTTCCTAGAACAACATTTCCTCCCAAGCCTAACTTTGAATTTGAAAAGAAACCTTGGAAAAAATATGCACCTAATAAAAATCCTTGGAAAAGATATTAATATGAAAAGAACAATAAATAAGGAATAAACAAGGATGAAATTTGAAGAAAAAATTTGTGCTTCACATGCTTTCAACTATGGACACTGGTGCATAAATGTACTAAGGGAAAGGCTCAATACATAGAAGTATTTTCTGATAATGATGGCTATGAAGGGGGTATGGAGGAAGGAGGACACATTTCATATTAATAGGAGGAATATCGAACAATAGTTGAAGAAGAAATACAAGACTAAAATCAGCCTTCACCGGAAAAAGCAAAAATGCAAGTACTTTGAACAATGCCTCACTATCACACTATTCGATGCAAGGGTGTGGTACTAGGACAAAGAGATTCAGTTTTTGTATATGTAGGAGCCACAAATAACTTCATCAATGCATATATGGTGGAGAAAAGGAAGATACAAATTGAACCATTCGATGGCTTCACAGTTGTCATTCCCAATCACAACACAATGCAGTGCAAAACATGAGTTCCAAAGTTGCATGTCACTATAGGAAACTATACTTTTGTTCATAGTTTTTATGTGGTTAACGTTGCTGAAATTAATGTGGTTTAGGGACTGAAATGTCTATATTCTATAGGGGAACATACAGTAAACTACCAAATTCCAGAGATGAAATTTCAATATTCGAAAGGTGTACTAAGGGTTGTAAGAGCGCAACACACTTACCCAAACCAAGTAATGACTTGCAATAGTATGAGATCTATATTGAGGAATGAGGACATAGAATGGGAT
>LPNX010387656.1:0-66569 GCA_001517045.1 Pseudotsuga menziesii
GTACTGCAATATTAACGAATAAAAAAGTGTGGTTTCAACAAGCACAAAACTGCATTTTCAGTATTTTCTCCTGCATGGAGTAGATATACCTATCAGCATGCACAATCTAGATACCTTTATTGTACTAATCTTTCAAAAAGGGAAAAATTAGAAGCACTGTGAGCTACCTCTCTTAATTCCACTGCACCACCACGACAGAGGTAGCCCCAACATGCCTTTCTAACACGATCACCATGTATACCATAGTCCTGGCTTTCTGCAAAAGCCTGTTCAAATTAAAGTGTCAAAAGTAGATAGCAAATCAGAATCAAGAAAACAATAAATAAGCACCAAAATATATGGGAAGTACCATTTTTAAGCATACAAACCTGATAAACTAAGAAATTTGAGCTCCAAATTTCTGAAATTATAAAATCAGTGCATATTGCACAAAGATCCTGCATTTAGAACAAGAATAAATATGCATTTTTAATTAGATTGCAATGTTCTTGCTCTCAAAATTTGAATTAAAACTTAGAAAATTGAATCAAGATCTTATGTAAAATTCCCTAGTGGAATAAAGAAATCAGGCCTCTAACAACTAATGTTTCAGAAACTGAATGCACTCATTAGAACCATATTTTCTTTGATTTATTCGTAATATGTATTTCCCACCTGAAGATCAAGAAAAGATGCAGCTGCAAGAACACGGAATGCATTGCTGTCATTGAGTTTTGGATGATTTCCATAAAAGTAAGCTAGTGCTATAGTCACTGCCTCCCTGTCAACATTTTCATCATCAATTTGTAACATGACTAGTGGAGCACCAGCTTCTTTCCATGGACCTTGAAGCATGTGCCTGCATTACAAGAAACAAATTACTGAATTAGACAATAATATTTTAAAAGTGATCATGGACTAAAGAAGAGATTAACAAATCAGATACAGTTAACTCTGATACCACTTTAATGAACTAAACTGTTTATTAACTGAGCCATCACAAAAATACAGGGCAAGAGTCCATAACTATAATGTCCAAAGAACAGAAATAATATTTAATAAGAATGAATGAGATAATGATGATTTAAAAGTATTCAAAAGGATTCCTTATATAGTGATGCAACCCTAGGTCATCAATGTAATTTATGTTAATTAAATAGTAGTTATTCTCAACTGCCAAATCCAGAATAAATAAATAATTGTTGTCAAATTTCAATATTCTTATTGCAGATTCTTGGAGTAATTTATCCTATAACAGACAAATAGAGTGAAGAGTTTTGATTTGTTTCATATATACAGTTCATTGATATATTAGTTGGCATAACCTTATGCCCAAGAGGTGGCAGGACCAGTAGAGAGACATACTTGTAACATATATACACCTGCAAATGTTTTGAGGTTGTCTGCCTGGTTTTTTCCGAAACACTTCTGATGGAAACCTCCAAGCAGAATCTATTCAATCTGAGATATCGTAATGGGTAGACACACCTCACAAGCAACGGAAGCTTCAGCAGCTGCTGCAACAAGGGGGTATATGTTCCACAAGAGTTGCCCTGGACTGGCAACAGGCACCACCATCAATAAATAGTCCCCTTGCGAAAGCACACTCCCACAAGAGGTAAACATGACACTTGGTAAATCAAACCATAGTGGGGGCAATAACAATACCACGCTTTCACTATCACGTGTTTGGTATAGGATATTACCTGAAGACACTTTTGATTCATTACAGAGTTTCTCAGTAAAATTCAAGGATCGAAATGTAGTAGTGGGCCAGGCCCTCCTTCAAGTGGTTTCTTCATTATTCCATTTATCTCGGGATATTGGGAAAAGTCTTTGAAATGTTGTATAGTCTATGGTGGCTCTAAATTATCTATGCACATTCAAATCTAAGTTTAAATTCTTAAAATAATTACAAGAAATCCCTCGCACTAAAAGGATACATCATTTATGTTATTTTGTCCCTTTTGGTAACTGTATCTTAAAATTGTATTGTACCATTTTTTAATCTATCAACAATCAAGCATTCTTCCATAGTCTTTCCATTTCTATTTAGGATGGCCATAGTGACTCAGATCTGCCATCTAATTGGACTGTCAACCAAATGAATCTGAAGTGTGAATGGCTATACGTATTACAAGTCTAAATCCTTAGATGGGACTATTTATTGGGGAAATCATAACTCTGTTCTACATCTTCAAATTAGATCAACTTCATGCACTAAACGAATAGTTCTTGTTCGTCCTCTGTTTAGGTAGCAAACATTGTCCTTTGGAGGAGTTAATATGTGATATGGTTCAAATTTTCACTATGTAACACTTGGCATAAATGTCAGTCACTTGATTTCAATTAGGCCTAAAGAAACACTTGCTCTCTTCCTTGATTAGTGAGCCTTGAAATCTGGTTCTTCACCTTCAAAATAAGGTAGCCTTTGAATCCTTATTATACAATGGCATAAGCATTATGATTGGTAGGTTAACTTGAGACTAAATAGAAACTTAAGTGATGTTATGAGTTCACTTTTTGGGATGGCATGTTAACTATGTTTTATGATGCTTATGAAATTTATGCATCTATCTCTATACAACTATCCATACTCCTTATGCAGGATTGAAGAGTTCATTATTAGCGAAATATACATATGAGTATCACTTGTCACAGCATGCAGAGTACCGATAGTATCAATAAACAACAGTGAGGGTTTTCTCTCTCAGGAATTTCATCAAACATATGGTGTGCAAACTATAAAGCCTACAGAGTGTTTTCCAGCCACACCTTAAAGGGAGAATGGTCCAGCAAAAACTCGCAGATTCAACGGCTTCAAACTTACCCCAAATCCTCCGCCTCCACCAGCGATTCCGCGACCTGTAGCTGCTCTTCTTCTTTCCTGCGCGCTCTTCGAAACTGTTTCTAACCAAACCCATACCCACACCCAGGAAAATATCGTTGCAGAGGACAAAGGGACTATGTAGTGCAAATACAGCTCGATTTGGCAGCTGAAAAGTGGGGGCATCATGTAACAAAAAAGCATCCTGGTTTCCTCCCTCCCAAGCGGGCTTTCTGGGTTTGACTTACAAAGGGGTACATTATGGAGTGGGCATTTCAAAGTGGGGAATTCTTGATTCCTACCAAGGTGGGAATTTCTTAGTCTTTGGGAGAGTCCATCACTCCCTTGTCCTCAATGCCATGTTTGGGAGGGACCTAATTGATACGATTTACCATTATGTAGATCCCCGAGAATACTAGGCTAAAAGCTACTACGAGTAATGGATTCAAGTAGGATCCAAACTACAAATCCCAGCTACCAATCATAGGACTTATTTGGCCTGAACTGTGAGCCATATACCCTGATGATTGGGGAATGCTCTCAAACCATTTTCCTCACAAAGATTACAGAGAAAGCACAGCAGGTCATCGACAGGATGAAAAGAAAAAACCAGAGGCTATAAGATACCCTGGATGCTGGTCAAACTTTTGAGAAATGAAAGACCTCCATTATAATGGAATAAGTGGCACAGATGACTATGGCTGCAGAGCAACTCAAAATATAAAACATATGGATAAAATCCCAGATCAATAACTAATAGGGTACATAGGGCAGAGCGCTAGAGTCGAGGAGGGCATTCTGTGGAGCGAAGCGAACCCCCGGTCTTTCATCTTTCAACGAGAGCCTTTAACAAAGGGCCTCTCACCTTTAGCCACAAGCCATTACACCAATAACGATATGCAAATACATGTTACATACGAATATATCATAATATGCTTAATTTGGTCTATAGTAGTTATTCTATAGGCCTTCACTATTTAGGTTTAATATAATTGATAGATTCACTACGCTAAGCTAAGAGTGGCTAAAGGGAGGTTTAAATAAAGCTCATTTATCTACCTTATTGGTTTAAAGATAATTGAAAATGAAAAATGGTAAAATAATGGAGTAACAACCACCTTTCAATGCCATGGGTTATGAATATAACATTACCAATAATCCATTGTTTACCTATTCCTAGGCTTCACACAATGCCTCATTCCCTTAGTCCCATATTAGTCCTAACATTCCTAATAGGATTGTATTTGGTCTGGTAGGTGTCATGACCAAGTTCCTATTAAAGACCATAATTAAAACAATGCACATCATTTACAATCAAAACCTTTGTAGTGATTTACAATCACAATATCAATAACAATTTCATAAGCAACCACATATATAACACTACTGGCATTGTTGTCTTGGGTAACATGCCTAAAAACAATTTAGTTATGGAGATTTCCAGTAGAGTGAAAACTAAACCAATTAAGTGTATTTATTTAAATAATTGACCAATATGAGGCGTTGTCACTTAAGCGACGCTTATGAGACTAGTCGTCGCTTAAGCGATGCTTGTGGCCACCTTTTCAAAAAAAAAATTTATCTTTGTGATTTTTGGTAGGTTTAAAAAGAGAAATCTACGCACCGTCGGATTTTTCCGTCGGATTTTGGATCGAAATGTAGTAGTGCTTGTTGTGTATGGGAGTCTCAAGCCTCACCTAAGCGAGACATACCTGCTTCATTCGGGAGCTCACATATTCTACCCTTGTTTTCTTGAGATTTTGCTTTACATTTTATAGGTGTATGCTCTGTGCACACTAGTTTTCCTAGGGTTTGCGAAATTAGATCGAGTTTTTTTAATTTTTGAGTCATTGTGGATTCGGGTGCGACACCCCACCATTCTTGTCGTTTAGTAGGACTTTTGCCTTCCACATCTCCTCCTCCTTTGGGAGAGAGAACCAGACAATCTGGGCGGACTAATTCTCACTTTGATTCACACGCCATGGGAGATCATGAGGATGAGATTCCAAAGATGTCCTCTCTACCTCACGAGGTTGGGAAGGAAGATCCTATTAGCACATGTGATGATTCACACGAACAACCTTCATGATTTGGTTATGATCCCTCATTCACAGGTCGCTGGTATTGGTTTCCGGCGACGAGACTCACCATGAACCTGTAAGCACTAGTCATGTTATATATGGCATGTCTTATATCCCTGCACCTGATTTGGCACATCGTGTTGAGTCAAAAGTTGATCCTATCATTACACCTAGGGGAATTCCCATCCCTTTCCATGTGGAGAGATTTGGGGGCACTAGTCACATTGCACCCTCCATCTCTGCGGTGGAGGAAACTTCACATGTTCATCCTAGACCTAGTGTTAGTAATCCTATGCGAATACTAGAACCGAGATGAGTGAACATTGGGAACACCACTTACATTCCTTCACATGTTCTTTCGTCTTCAAACCCTATTCCTTCGATTTTATTTTTAATGACTCATCCTCCCCCTATTTCACGTGGTCCTTCAAGTCGGAATGTTGCTACTAGCCATGTTCATTCCGCGACTGCTCCCACAGTAGTATCTTAGAGTCAAGTACCTCCTATTGTGTCAATAGTCATGTATCTATTTCTGGATCGTCTCATGTTCCAACTTCTGGAGATTCCCATACCATTAACTATGGACATTCTCATGGTACATCCCATGTAACACCTTATGGAGCTTCTCATGGACATTCGTATGGACCGCACTATGGACAAAACTATCAACCATATGGGTACGGGTATCAACAACCCACTTACTCTTCCAATTATGGCTTTGTAGTGCCTCATAATCAAGGCACCCCACATCATAATGCTTCCATGCAACCCTACATGGGTCAAATGGGAGGAGGTTATTATGGCCAAGGCCATGGTATTTATAGAAATCAACCTTACATGAATCAAAACTATTAGGGAGAATGGAATCAACCGGCTCAACCTAGGCTCCCTTTCCTTGCAACTTTGAACTTGCTTGACTTGTCGAGATTGATGAATGATCCTGTGTCTCATAACCCGGCATGGCCAACTATCCCTAACAAGCTTCCTTCGGACATTCCCAAGTTCAAAGGTAAGGCTGGTGAAGATCCTGGTGAGAATTTCACCACTTTCCACCTTTGGTGCTCTTCCAATTCCTTATATGATGATTCCATTCGTTTGAGGCTATTTCAATGCACCCTAACAAGTCCTACAGCAAAATGGTATATAGAGTTACCAAGGGGCTTATGTTACATTTGATGATCTTGCACTGACTTTCCTTAATCATTTCCAGCTACCTGTATGTTACGATGTCAGTATCGAACTCTTGTTGACCTTTCAGCAAGATAAAGCCACACACATTTCATATCATATCCAAGAGTGGTGTAGATGGAAACAGTTAATCAAATCTTTTATACAACCAGATTTTCTTCTTGAGTGATTCCTCAAATCTTTATTACCTTATATAGAGAAGGATTTTTCGACATCCAAAGTTCAAAACGAGGAAAAGGATATTTTTAGGGCACAAGAGTTGGATTTGATCTATGCTCAATCCGGAATTTTGTATGAGATTATACCCAATGCTCCTAGATCCAATTTCGACGCCAAGGTCAAGCTTGGACCACATGCCGATGGTATGTGGGTTGTATGAGTACCAAACCTACAGAAATGGTTGTGAAACAAGTGAGCCAATTGTTAATTAACCAGTCTGCATTGGGACAAGCTACAGATTCATCTCAACCTACCCAATCAGCAAATGTACTTTCCGTGCAAACATCGAACCCGAAAGGAAACCAGTAGCCTGGAAGGAATAAGAAAAAATAATCGTAAGGGTGGGAACAAGAAAAAAAATGCTAATAATAATGACAAGAACACTAATGTTGGGGGGACAAGCAGTCTAAATGTAATGTGAAGCTTCCTTGCAAATTGTGTAAGGAGGACCATCTCACTCACTTGTGCCCTCATATGGAATATGCCTCAAGGTTCATAGCACAGGGCCCAGCTGTGTTAACTAATCCTTTACCCAACAATAAAAATATGAACTCGAGGACCATCAATCCTGGTTATGCATCGAGTGGAAATCAAAACCTGCCGGAGGCTGCTAGTGGTCATGGATGCATCAACATGATGAGTGCTGCTAAGGTTGTGACCCATATGAAAGAATACGGTTCATCACAACCAGACCTTGGGAAAGAACCTTCCCCACCCAAGAGCCCTTTGCGAATTGAAAAGCCTATGGATAAACTTGAAGCTCTACCTCACATTCCTAAGGGAGTCTTAAAGCATTCGAGGCACAATCCTAATGCCTGAGCCGCCTAGAACTATTCAGTTGTCAAGGATTTGAGCCAAATTCCTTGTGCGATGTCCACGTTAGAAGTGATTCATAGTTGTCCTCCGCAGAGGAAAGATTTGTTATCTGCTCTTGGCATCAGTGATGATAACTCTTCCATTATGATCAAATTTGAAACCATGGGAGTACAACCTCGCTTGCCTTACTATGTGTCTCTTTTGATTCATGTAGAGTGTCTTAACAACACTGTCAAGTGCACTATCATTAATGAATGCGCTTCCACTTTCATGATTTCTTTGTCTTGTTGGAAGGGCTTAGGTTCTCCCGAGTTCTCTTAATCCACTACTATGTTGAAAGCTTTTGATGGTAGATCATTTTGGCTGCACAGAATTATTCCTTCCTTAAAATTCCAATTGGGGGGGTAGACCATCGCAATTGAGGTCAAGGTGGTTGATGCACCCCTTGACTACAATATTTTGCTGGGTCGAAATTGGATGTATAGTATGCAAGCCATATCTTCTTCCCTCTTTCAAGTGATATGATTTCTATTTAATGGGAATATTGTTACAATCGATCAAATGTCATTCCAAAATCCGAATGTCAATGCATCACCGGGTGCTTCTATCCCGATTATCGATCATTCTTAGCCAGCAACTGGGAGTGTGGGCGTAGGTATGTATCCTTATCTTATGGGAACCTTTAATTGTTGTGCGCCTGTTTTTATGATGGGGTCTAGTTTTGGTGGGGCTTCATCCTCGTTGAATTTGGTGTCTTTTTGCACTACCCATATGGAAGATTCTTGGATTCTTCCTTCACTGAGTACTTCGAGTGTGCCCACTAAGACTGATGTGTTGTTGCCTGCAACAATGGTGGCTTATCAAGTAAATATTGATAAGGTTGCAGAGCCTAGTCCTTCCTCTTCACGAACAAAGGAGGAGGATTTGAATGTGCTGCCGGCATGGGTAGTAGAGTCATCTCACTCACATGATTACCTCGATGATGTTTTTCCATTGGATGAAGCTATCCTTGAGGCCATGTCCAGAGTTGAGAAACCTTGGGAGGAATTGCATCATCAAACATATTTATTCCTAAGCTTGATCATATGGAGTGTGATGACTTTAAGGAGATTCTTAGCGAGAATATTAGTATCCCCATGGTTCCATTAAGCTCTCCTTGTCTGATGGCTAATGGAAACATGGATAATGTGTCACCAACTATTCCTATCAATATTTCTCGCGATCCTAGCAAAGTTGAGGATGTCTACATTGGGGTGGATTGTTCCCCTGATGATATCAAGGAGTATACCGTGTTGTTTAAAGAGTTTCGTGACATCTTTGTGTGGTCATACGATGAAATTCCAGGTATTGACCCTCGTATTGTCAAACATGAGATCAAAACCTATCCGAATGCGAAGCTGATTCGACAATGTTTGCGTGCGATGAATACTAAAAAAGAACCCGTCATTAAGGCTGAGATAGAACAAATTTTGAAAGCTGGTTTTATCTATCCCATTCCCTTGACGGAGTGGGTTTCAAATCCTATTCTGGTAGATAAGAAGTAGGGAGCGATCCGTATATGCACTGATTTCTGTGACCTAAATCGTACATGTCCTAAGGATAGTTTCCCCACACCATTTATTGTTTATATTTTGGATGAGTGTGCCAGGAGTGAGGTATTTTCCTTTATGGACGGTTTTTCCAGATATAATCAGATTTAGATTAAGCTCGAGGATCAACATAAGATCGCATTTATTTGTCCATGGGGTACTTTTGCATATTGGAAGATGCCTTTCGGCCTTAAAAATGTCGGAGCTACATTTCAGTGGGCTATGACCTTAATTTTTCATGATCTCAAAATGATTATCAAAGTATATTTGGATGATCTCCCTGCTCACTCTCGTCTGAGAGTGTGTCATCCATATCATTTGAGATTAGTATTCCAAAGATGTCGTCATTACCAGGTTCGTTTAAATCCTCATAAGTACATCTTTTGCGTGACTTTTGGTCACTTGCCAGGATTCACCATGTCTAAGGAGGGTATAAGAGTCGATCCCTTAAAGGTTGAGGCAATACTTCAATTGTCTCCCCCATGTAATATTAGACATCTTCAGTGTTTGCAAGGCATGGAAAACTTCTCGTAGAGATTTGTGGTTAATTTTGCCAATTTGACTAAAGTATTTATGCGTCTTTTGAAGAAGGAGACTCCTTTTTACTGGGATGAGTGATCCTAGGAGTCCTTTGATGCTCTTAAACGAGCCTTAGAAATGGCCCCCATACTTAGTGCACTCAACTATAGCCATGATTTCTTGATTTATGTGGCCTCATCCATGGAGACGATTGGTATGGTTTTGGTTCAAGAGGATGAGAAGCTCCATGAGCATGACATATATTATTTGAGCCAAAGCCTTATAGATACAGAACTTCGCTATTCCCATGTGGAGAAGCTATCCTTGGATACTGTTCATGCGGTTCAGTGGTTGAGACACTAAATTCTCCTTCGCCAAACCTTTGTCGTAGCTCATATCAATCCATTTCAGTCTGGCCTCACTAGAAGGATGATTGGGGGGAAATACAATAAATGGATTGTCATTTTGCAAGAGTTTGATCCCAATTTCATTTAAATATTTGATCTTTGCGGAGCTCATATCTAATTTTCCAAGTTTGGAGGAGGAGGAAGTTTATGAGGATACGTTTGTCGATGAGCATATTTTCCTTATCTCAACTTTGGACCTGTGGTATGGGGATATCATTGTATATTTGCAAACAATGAAGGTCCCTACTCACCTTTCACGGGATGAGCAATGACGATTACGTCATGTAACTAAGAAATACCTTATAGTGGATAACACTTTGTACTGCCATGGGATAGATTCCATTTTGCGTCGTTGTTTAACCCATGATGAGGTTGAGGTTGTGCTGAATTATTTCTATGGAGGGGTGTGTGGTGATCATTTATCTAGGATTTCTACAGCCCAAAAAATCTTGAGAGAAGGATATTTTTGGCCATCCATATTCAAATATTGCTTTAATGCTGTCAAGAAGTGCCACCCTTTCCAGGTGTTTGCATGTAGTATGCTCTCGCATCCAGCCCTGTTACATCCTATTGTCACCGCCGGTCCCTTCACCAAGTGGGGGCTTGACTTTATGGATTTCAACCCAACTTTGGATGGGGGGAATAAACACATTATAGTGGTTGTCGATTATTTCACAAAATGGGGAGAGGCTATGCCCAAAATTAAATCTGACGGTGAGACAGCCGCACATTTCGTGTTCAACCAGATTATCATCTGATTTGGCATTCTGAAAGAGCTTGTCACTGACCATGGTAGGCACTTTCAGAATAAAATGATGGAAGATTTGGCTTGCAAGTTAGGTTATAAGTAAGAACATTCATCTTCTTATTACCCTCAGGGGAATGGACAGGTTGAAGCAGCGAATAAATCACTTAAGTCTATTCTCCAGCGAACCATCACATGAAGCAAGACCAATTGGCATATTATGTTGTATCCTGCTTTGTGGGCCTATAGAACCGTGGTTAAGACTGCCACTGGTTTCTCTCCATATCAGATTATGCATGGGGTGGATTCAGTTTTACCAGTTGAATGCGAAATTCCTTCTCTGAATCTAGCTGTAGAGATTTTACCGGACACTTCCGCATTGGAAGAACGTTTGGTCCACTTAGAGCAGCTTGATGAGCAGCACTGAGATGCCTTAGTGGATCTAGAGGTTAACAAGCATCGCTTCAAGGTCCAGTATGATAAGTCTTTCCATCCAAGGAGGTTTAATGAAGGTGACTTGGTCCTTTTATGGGATCAAGATAAGGAACCCTTGGGGGCAGTGAAATTTAATCCCATGTGGCATGGTCCTTACGTGGTTAAATGAGTCTTAGATAAAGGCGCTTATGAGATGGTTGATTATGAAGGGACAGCCTTGGTGGAGCCTAGAAATGGGCTCTATCTCAAAAAATACTATGCATGATCTTCAGCCAGGGCTGATTGTTGTATATTATTGTATAATTTTTACATTGCATAGTTAGGTTTTCTTATGGTGATCGGGTTTGTTGATTAGCTTTCATTTCTTATGGTAGATGTTGATGAAGTCTTCCATTTACATAGGATTCGTTTATGGTGCTGGGCACCACACTCAAAACTCAGCTTCAGCTGCTTGGGTGATTTATACTCCTACAGGTCAAGTATTGTCTTCAGGAGGCGTATGTTTACGGCCTTCTTCGAACAATGTTGTTGAATATATTGTCGTTATTGAGTTATTGCATGATGTCATTTCACATGGTGTTCATTCTCTTGAGGTATGTCTTGATTCGCAGTTAGTGGTTTCACAGCTTAATGTAGGCTTTTATCGTATTAGGGATCCAACATTATTACGAAGATTCTTACGTGTGAGATTTCTAGAATGACAATTTGAGAATATAACATACATTCATGTTCCATGAGTTTTTAATCAAGTTGCTGACTCATATGCTAACTATGTGTTAGATTGACATTTGTTTCATAGACCATAAGCATATCACAAACATACATTTTACACACATGTAAATATCAATAAAATTGATCGTCATAAAAGTTTTTCATTAATATCCAAAAAGTGATGTCATAATACATAAGTGTCGTATACAAAATTGGGTCTTCCGAGCCACCAAAATATAATACACAGTCATACAAAAATGAATACACTTAGGTCTATAAGCCTGAGGGGGAGGGGGGTTCTGATCATGATATAGCACTATGGATTTAGCTAGCCATCGAAAGAGTCGAACCCATGCTCGTGGTACACCAACCAACTGATGCTACATGGCCTCAGGCAAGTCCTCAACTTGCGCCATGGGTACCCTGTGTGTCAAGCAAATGAAGTTCATGTGGATGCTTTGGAGCATCCGCTCCGCATCTGCACCCATCATATCGTCTCCTCTTCCCCTCCTTCGATGATGAGGGAAGGCTTTTGGATGCCATGGTCCTACATATGCATACACATCACAGATTGTCACTATGTGTTTTCACACCAAAAATATGTCTTTTGAGTCAATATATCAAAAAACACAAAAAAAAAATAATTCAAAACTTAAAAAGTGGGTTTGGGATTCTTTACCTATGTCACCATAAGCTGCTCCTGGTGGTAGTGGCATATCCATATCTCCACGGAAGTCTATCCCTGCATAGGGGTATTCGTCTATGGTGACGATCTGTCTCTGCTACCATGGAAAGAAGTTTGTTGGGTAGGGGTTAGCCACCCTACCTCCGCCCAGTCTACACATAACATTTTCCAATGTTGTTGGGATGGATCCTGAAATACATATGGAACAATGTCCACTCTAGGGCTTATCCCTAGTACCCACTCAAAGAAGAACGTGCTCAGTATGTTGTCGAACCCAAATTTCCACACCCTACCCATCTTGCAGTCACTGAGTTGTTGTTTCATGTTGCTCAACAACATTGTGCTTGAGTCATACACTGTAGGTCTCATACACTCCACCGCATAGAACATCATTGGCCGCGAGGCCTGGTGGAGTGAAGCTAACCCGACAATCATGCCTAATGCCAAAAGTATGGCCTTCAATCCAGAATCTGGATAGAGTTTGTCAGGATTTGACTCCCAACCTTTTCCGTCTCCAGAAAGCAGTACATAGCTATGTACTCATCAATAGTCAACCTGCCTCCTAGCCCACGAGATCGGAGATTCACCATCTCTCCTCGTTGGGACAGACCAGTGATAAATTATATGTCCTCAACCTCAATGCTGAGTGACATCCCGTCAATTTAAAATGTCTCAGATTCTGGATCCCAGTAATCCACTAGCAGTTGGAGTAGTCTTGGTTTGCCCTCAGGCTTCCAAGACATTAAAACTTGTATAAACCACATGCCCGTAATGCTTTTTTGTCCATAAGATCACCTTGAACAGCCTCCTCCACATCACCATGCTCTCTTTCCCTCCAATCTAACACCATCCTACTTAAAAAACCAGAGTTTTGATCAGTTATTGCCTTTGAAAACCTTGTTTGCAGCCCTATAGGCGCCTTTTATCAAAACAACCACATATGTACATGGGTTTGGGTGCTTTTTCCACGTATGGCGAGCCCTATACACAGAAAAAACCATGATTTATGCATGGTCCAAAACGTACAATTATGAATGGCTTAAAAAATTAATTGGACCATGAAAATTCACAAAATTTGTATGAAATAGGAAGAGGAGGGCATGAGAATCTACCTAGATCAAATGGGGAGAGATTCTGCCAGACGATGCTCCTAGAATTCGCTTCTAAAGTTCTAAGCTCAAATACATTATGTTGGGTAAAAATTTCAAATGATATGAAAATTTTTAAATTTTTAAATTTTTGAACTAATTTGATGATGTAGTAGTCCATTTTGAGTGCGGTTTGAACATGGCTTTGATTCGTTCGTGCCTACTATAGGTATGATGTCTAAACTAGCATATACGTTATGTTCACATCCATTTGCAATTTTGCATGACCTTATGACCATTTCATTTTAACCTTAGGTATGAACCCATTCCATCTTATCACGGAACCTTCTTGTTGCTTTTAGAAGTGACATGTTGTGAATGGAAGAACTTTACCATACATGGGTACCCTAGTTAGATCATGTTTTGCATTTGGTTCCCATGCTGACATTCTTCCTTTAGGGTGTGGGAGTCCTTTGTATAGTACCACCATGACTTTGAGAAAGAGCTTCATACTCCTCTTGACCTTTATGTTGGCCTTTTCCCCAGGACTCCCTTGTATATGTTAAGTCGTAATTGCATTGTCATGAGTTTTTCTTGCCTTTTTTTAGCCTTATTCTGACTTCCCTGACTTTGATTATCATCCATATAGCCTGAGCTTGTCTCATGTCTAGCCAAGCAGAGTCGTTTTATATATCTTTTTCAGCTTGATTCCCCATTTTTTACTGGGAGGGGACTTATACTGCACATGTTTCGTTATCCTGTACATGTTTCCTTACACATGTTTCATTATCCTACACAATTTTCCTTGCATTGAGAATAGGTATGTTCCATTGCTTGGAACTAGTTTGTTTTCCCATTGACACTCGTCTCCTCCTAGATTTGTAACAATAAAGCACTTTTATTCTTTTTTCAAGATTTTCAAAATATTTGAAAAAGTACAAAAAAATCAAAAACCAAAATGTCGAACAGGAAAATATGTTATCTTTGGTAGCAGTCGAATCGTGTCTCCTTCGAACAGAGAATTGTATATCACATCTGTTGGTTGGGTTAGTAGTTTGAATTTAGGAGCTATACTCGTATCTCTGAGTTTACCTCCACCAACTAGTTAAGCTTCCAGTCCCTATGGAGCCTCTGTCGATGCCTCATACATCGCAGAGATGTCCCAGTTTTGTATTTTGAGTCTATGCTTCCTACATTCAATCACCATTCACCTTTATGCTCTTGTTCAAAGGAAGTTGAAGCCCGAGTCATCCATTCCTCAGCTGTCTTGGATTTTCATGTTGGCCATTCCCAATACTATTACTAGTTCATGCACATCTTGTTCAAGTCCTTCCACATTATACAGCGTTGCTGAGTACCTCGTGTTGGTTGATGGGGGATGCCTTAATGCCCTCCTTCAAGCGGATTCCATCCCATCAACTTCATATCATTTATTATGGGATAGGAGTCTAGAGTCCTTTGAGTGCCTTGAGAATTACAATCATCAGTGCTAGGTTCTCTCGCCATCAACAGTTTTGGGAACACATCAATTTCCCCTAATCGATGGATTCTTCCAAGTGTTCAACCTCAACACACTTATTTGCACTTGTTAGATTGCACTCTAGTACCTTGATTCACATTTTCATTATTGGTCGGTGATCTCGCATCTATTAACAGTATACATCAATGACTAGTAATCAGATGATGGACTACTATGTTCGACCTTGACACCTCTATTCACATTGTAGGACATGTACTCGTAGCCATTTGTGTAGAATAATTTCTAGATTGGTGGCATTTCTTATATGCTACCTCCTTGATCGTGCCAGTGCTCATGAGATTTCAGTTTTCGTGACTTGATTCTAGTTTATGTCAGATATCTTCAGCCATTATGGAGATCTTGATCCATGGTATATCTTCAGCTTTCATGGAGATCTTGGTCCTTTCTATATCTTCATCATGAAGATTCTAATCTATTGTATATTGTACATGGTGATGACCACACATGTCACAGTTTGTATACCATGCCTATTCATGGCCATTGTACTCTTATGTATCCGGGACTGCTATATGTATTTGCAGTCATGTGTAGAGTTTGATTATTGTATTATACTATTGGATGGCTAGTTATTCCAGCTGGTTCTTCATCACTCCACTTCTGGGATGGATTTATAATGTATGTTGGCCATCATGTTACCCCTCTGACCTCACACATTAGGGGGCATTTGTTATAGCTGATTTTACCAAACATGGTTGATCACACTTTTATGGCATTCCCTATCCCTCTGTAGACTCTTTGGACCCCATGGATTGTTTTTGTACCTTTTATGTTTCCAAGAGAATCCCTAAAAACACTCCTGATTTGTTGTACACAACTTTTAATCCCTTTCTCACGTAGATACACGGATATTACCCCTAAACCCGCGTACATTGAGATGTGTACAAAAGGCCAAATATTTTTGGAGTTTTCCTTAATGTGGATCCGAGTCACTTGTCTCTTGGACTTCCATATGCCTCGAGATCGCTCAAATTTGACCTTCCATTACCCCATTGGAGCACTATATAAGGAACCCTTTGGATACATTGAAGATAGAAGAATTGAAGAGCAAGAAAACTATAGTCCATTTTTCCGTAGCTTGCTTATACTTGAGTCTGCATCCCTTTGTCCCTTGGAGCAGTTTGTTTTCTTCCCAATATTTCCTTTGCTTGTGAGCTTTCTATCGAGAGATGGAGGAATGAGGTGGTGGAGGCCTAGGTGGAAGACTCAGTTTCTCTGGTTTGCAGACATACCGACAGAGGTTGTCACTTATGTAATCTCTAATTTATTTAATAGAAATATCTTTTCCTATCCAATGATGTGCATTTAAATGAATATTGAATGCATGGATGTGTTTAATTGCTTATGTATCATTGATTATATATGCTAGAGTAGGCTTAATACTATATCATATGGCATGCTTTCCTTGTTTGCTGTTGTTGAGAAGTGAATTTCTAATGCAAGCGGGATTGATAAAAGCTCAACGAGGATCTACTACAACTATCCAAAATAAGGTATGTTTCGATATCCTTTATTGTTAGATATTGTATTTCTCTTACATATGGGAAGGGATTGATTTCTGTGGTTTCTCTATCTATTGTGGTACACCCCAAGCCATAGCAAGTTTTCTCCGTAACGTTGACATCTTAGGTTTATGCCTTATAAACATTGTATAAAGTTCAAGGCTCATATTTTACATAGGAACAGTGCATACCCTTAAGCTTCCCTTCTTCTTTGTAGATATATTGACATCAACAAGGTGATATTCATACACAATCTAATTAGTCTTGTTTCCTTTAGGTTCTTTTCCAACATAGAAAACCAGATCCTTCTTAATGTCGATGTGCTTGTTACTTCCCTTATCAGTGATGGGTTTGTCTACACCTGTGGATTTCCAATACCAAAATCCAGGATCCCTATTGGGATGAGATCCATTTGGATACTTCCTATCTCTTGGAGTGAAGAAATATCACTCATTTTCTCCAAATAGTTCCTTTTTCTGCAAGGATGGGAAACGTGTGTCAGAACAGCACAAATAACAACTTCTTAGAACCGAAAGACAATAAGAATGAATAAATACCATTTCCAATTGCAGGAACCCGACATCAATGCATTCATTCTTAGGACATGGGTATATGAATATGAAAGAATGCTATAAAAATAGATTCAATTTAAAACAAAAGAATACCCATGTCTAAGAATGGGATTCAAGAGAATTCATACCCACATATAATGTGATGATTCATTTTAAGATAAAAGGTTACCATATCCAACAATGAGATATATACAAGTACGCATTCTAAGACATGGAAGGTAACTCGTATGTATAAATGGGAACATTACATTGCACAAACCCCAATGTTAATAGGGGAATTGTTACATTAAAAAGGTTAGTTCAGCAAGAACCAAAACCAACCAAAGATGTATGTTTGAAACAAGAATAACAACACTATCAAAGTTCAAATAACCTCAATAACAAACTCTAATCCCCATGGAAAGCAATTAATTTGCAGGGCAAGAGTCCCATTGTCCAGGAATTAGTACTGAATGGAAACAAAAATTTATGTATACCCAAGTAAAGAACTACCATAAAGAATGAATAAATTGATCTATTTAGATAAAAGTGGTGTAAATTTAACCAAATTTGATACCCTAATCTATAGACTGCTATCGATTCCTCCACTTGTAGATCAATTTTCCACATCAATTAGTGCAAAACCAGTGGTTTCCTCTCTCCAAATCACCAACTTGCACTTAAAATATCGAAATGATTAGCTTCCCTATCAACCATTCCAAATACCAATTAAATAGCTCAAAATCATGAGAATTTTCGCATGTCAATACCACTTCATGATATGTTCCCAGTAACTTACCTTATTTTGAGAGTCCAGCATTAAGCTCATGGATCGTCACGCTCCTGCAAAAGAGTTTTCAGTTTGTTAGGGTTCTCACTCAACATGGTTGGTGATGCAAAGGTCTGATCGAATGGCCACGTATTTTATGTTAAATACTATGGTTCCGATCCAACCAAAAGTAGGGAAAAGATGAAGGCTCTTTTGGATGCCATCAACCAGGATTGAGAACTGTTCCACGTGAATCCATGTAGAGGGATTTGTGTATATGTTTTCCATGTTAATGACTTGTTCCATTTTTAATTGCTACAGAAAAATCTGTTGGCAACAACAATTATGAACAACTTGCACAATTAAAATATCAAATTGAAACTACACATATAACAATTCAAACCAGCAATAAATCCACTCTCAAATATCTACAAGATAACTGCAGATCCCCTTTTCTCACTTGTAATAGGTCATGATGAGGCTCCTCGTTCATGGTGCTAGGGGGGGAATAATCACCATCTTAGGTACCTTGGTGGCCATGCTCAGGTCGGTGTTTGGGGTTTATACGGCTATCTAAGTAGCAATGTAGACCATGACTCATATATACATGCAAATTCCTGAACCACCTGAATGAGAACGGAAACCATGCATTGATTTGCATCGAAATCAATGGATAAAGGTGAGGACGTGTGACAAGATTTCATTCATCTCAAAGAAGACAAGGTAAAACACATGGAAAATTTCAATTAATTCCAACGATGAAGAATCAAGGTACATTAGTGATACTCCTGTCTCCATTGCCAAATGACTTCAGTGTAAAAAATAGTCCTTAAAGTATCTACAAACAACAATAGTACAAAACTATAAAAAAAAGTAACAGTTCCTTGGTAAATACATTTACATATTTGTATATGTTAGAAAACATCAATGTTCCAATGAATATATATGGAAATGAGAAACCTTGACAACTATTAATATAAAGGAATCAGTCATTCATTTGTAATTCGAATTAAATGCTTAAGGAGATAAGAGAGTCAATATAATATTTTGGGAGTAAATGTATCCTATTTAGTCACTCTCCTCAAATGTTACTTCCAAGCATAGTCTAGCATGAATTTTTTCTTGATGTTTTCCCAAGCCATTAGTGTTCTCTCAAAATCATTTCATAAGAAAGAAAATGAAAATAAAATATCTCTTCATAAGAAATAAAAATTGGAATTTGGAAATTTTCATGTTTTCAATGTGTGAAACACTTAATTGCCAAGAATGTCAAGAAAGACTAAAACAACATATGAACTACTTATGCATGAATGTAAATTATATGTAGTACAAATAGGAAATCTCTATGCTCAAACTTTACTACAATCACTTTCCCTTGCACACCTATAAGAACAATTGTTTTTTTGCTTGATTCCTATAGAGGGCCACTTGTATATAGTTGTAAAATGGCTCTTAAGGTCTTCAATTCTCAACAATTCCACATGAATCAATGACACTCACCTCATAATTTAATGTTTTGATGTACTAATTTAAAGAGTTAATTCTCATGTCGATCCTTCCATGATTTCTATCTAGAGAACTATTCATTCTATACAACTCTCTTCTTCCACTTCTTACCATCTTATTTTTATTCTTTTGTCATCAATAGTTTATCTTTGGTTTTATTTGTCTTCTTTTTAGATAGGAAATTAAATATAAATATAGGTTGCCACATCTTTTTCACAACTCTGCACAATTCCTCACAACAAGATTTGAACCCAAAATCCGAAGAAATCTAATGTTTTTTCAAATTTAACTTTTCAAATTTCGAATTTTGTCGGTTTTCGACACAAGAATTTGTCAAATCTTCGAACTCCAATCTTCGTCGAATTTTCAACCTTCAACTTCGTCAAATTTTCGTAGTACAACTCCAGGCATCATCGTAGTTTCGACCTATAGCTTCATTAGATTTTTGACCTTCAACTTCATAGGATTTTCAACCCAAAACTTTAGGCTTTGTCGGATTTTCGACCTTCAACTTCGTCAGATTTGGCAATTTTTTGCAACAATAATTAGGGCCATTATCATTGGTTATCCAACGTTTGTTAAATTTGAAAATATATAAATTACGGAAACATTCCAACATGTTCTATAGAAGCGACAAACGGTTTGTGGAAATTATTTTATTCCTCGAGGGACGGTTTGAAGAATTGTTTTATTCTTCGACTAACGCTTTGCAGAATTATTTTATTTTTTGATGGACCATTTGCAGACATATTTTTATTCTTCGAAAAATGGTTTGCAGAAATAGTGATGTGTGGACCTTGATTTTTTAAGATCGTCGATAGTCTTCATTCAATATTTTTTGTGACAAATGTCAAATAGCAATATTCCTTATCCAAATGAACAAAATCGATAATTGCTTGCTAGACAGTGGGATGCAGGGAAAACAAGGGGTGATGGGAAATTTTATTGTCCATTTGTTCAATGCAAAGGATTTAAGAGGAGAAGAATATTGATCACAATAGACACAAAACATTGTAGGGAACAATATGGACATGCTGAGGGGGGAATGAATATCATCCATTTGTAAGTTTAGCATTATAAAGTTTTTTATAATTTTTGCTTTGGTAAATGTATGTATTATTTCAACATTTCTTATATTAACTTATATCTATTGATGTATTCATGTAATTATAAATTAAATACATCCTACAGCATATCGTCCAAAGGAAGTACTTTCAGAACAATTAGTGGAGGAACATGGAGCTATGATTAATGGAGAACAAGTTAATGATCCTATTGAATAAGATAATCATATTGATAACATAGTTAATGATGATGGTACAAATACATTGATCCATGATTCATTTAATGTTAGAGTGGATGATCATGATCATGAAAATATTGATGACTTTGATGATGTTCATGTTATACATCTTCTTGAGAAGGCATACAAACCCCTTTATGAAGGCTCCAATACAAATCTTGTCTCTGCTATATTGTTGATAATGAACTTGAAGGTTATGAATGGTCTTTCAAACATATCAATCACATGGATGTTAGGTATGTAAAATAATCCATCACATATATATGATCATGATAAAGGCTATCTTTGTTCCTCTAATAATTGTATTGTTAATTCATAATTCAAATTAATACGGATGAAATTTGTTTCATTAATATTATTTATATATTATATTAACTCTATTTTTATTTTTATTTCATGTAGCTTGATAGTTGAATTTTTGTTACCACCATGAAATATTTTACCACCCACGTATCGAGATTTATCTTCCTTCATGAAAGAAATTGGAATGCATTATGAAGCAATTCATGCATGCCCCAATGACCATGTTATATATTATAATCAACAGAAATTTGCAATAGAATGTCTAGAATGTCATATAAGTAGATATCGAATAGATCAAGTAACAAAAAATGTGCCTCACAAGGTTATTCGTTATATTCCCATTATTCCATGTTTACAACGACTGTTCAGGTGAATAAACATAGCACAATTTATGGATTACCATGCAAGTAACATAATTCAAGATGACGTTATTTGAATTCCTGTAGATGGTTTTGCATTTATAGATATGGAGGAAAAGTGGCCTCACTTTAAGAAGAACCCCGTAATCTTAGGATTTCTTTGGAAGAAGATGGTGTCAATCCATTTGCAAAGATGAGATCCGTTTACACAGTGTGGCCTATTTTTTTCATCAAGAATATCATTCCTCCATGGTTGTCAATAAAGAGGGAGAGCATAATGTTGTCGATGATTATTCTAGGTATATTGTGTCTACAACTGTTTTATTTATAATGCAGTTGTGGAGGATCATTTGTCATATTTTGTTTCCTAATGTCATATATATATTTTTTATTTTCCTCTTATGCATGGTTTATATATCTAAATGGTAGTCATAATTATAAATTTTATATGTTCAAATCAATCAGGGAAGTACCAAGTTAAAGATGCGAATGTATATATCAAACCTCTTATAGACGAGGTACTAAGGTTATGGAATGGAATCAATATGTATGACATATATATCTAAATGGTAGTCATAATTATAAATTTTATATGTTCAAATCAATCAGGGAAGTACCAAGTTAAAGATGCGAATGTATATATCAAACCTCTTATAGACGAGGTACTAAGGTTATGGAATGGAATCAATATGTATGACATATATATCTAAATGGTAGTCATAATTATAAATTTTATATGTTCAAATCAATCAGGGAAGTACCAAGTTAAAGATGCGAATGTATATATCAAACCTCTTATAGACGAGGTACTAAGGTTATGGAATGGAATCAATATGTATGACATATATATCTAAATGGTAGTCATAATTATAAATTTTATATGTTCAAATCAATCAGGGAAGTACCAAGTTAAAGATGCGAATGTATATATCAAACCTCTTATAGACGAGGTACTAAGGTTATGGAATGGAATCAATATGTATGACATATATATCTAAATGGTAGTCATAATTATAAATTTTATATGTTCAAATCAATCAGGGAAGTACCAAGTTAAAGATGCGAATGTATATATCAAACCTCTTATAGACGAGGTACTAAGGTTATGGAATGGAATCAATATGTATGACATATATATCTAAATGGTAGTCATAATTATAAATTTTATATGTTCAAATCAATCAGGGAAGTACCAAGTTAAAGATGCGAATGTATATATCAAACCTCTTATAGACGAGGTACTAAGGTTATGGAATGGAATCAATATGTATGACATATATAGACCAATATGACAAATGCAATTTGAAATCCATGCAATGCTTGTATGGACAATAAACGATGCCCCAGGGTTAACCCATTTTGTGGTTTGTATTTTTAAGTTCCACTTTAATTGCATTTAATTTTATGAACTAATTAATATATTACTATGCACGCATGTTTTTATAAATATTCCATTCATTTTATATATAATTATAATTGAAATAGATATTCCATATATTTATAATGGTCTTCATACAAAGGGAAAATTTTCATGTCCATTTTGTGGTCCTAAGATCAAATCACGTCGCTCAAAAAACTTAAGAAAGGAGGTGTTTGATGAGTATAGGCACTTCCTCTCTAAGAATCACAAGTATCAAACAACCGAAAAAAATCTATTCAATGGGAAGAAAGACACTGCATTAAAACCACAAAGAATGACACCTCACCTATGGAATTTGCAATATAATAAAAATTATCAAGCTGGTACGTATGGATCATCGTATATGAAATGTTATGTATTTTTTGTTATTGTGTGTTGTTTACTGTAGTGGCCATTGATTTCTGTAATTTATTTATAAACTATGGTTTATGATGTCCGTCGTGATCATGTAGGCATTAATGGGCTTCCACGAGGAATGAAAAGTTATCGTAAACAATTCAACAAGTTTCCCTACTATGATCACCTACAAATTTTTCATCTGTTTGATACAATGGATATCGAAAATAATGTGACAAAAACATTATGGCAACTATTGGAGCTAAGGAGCGACAAAGAAAAAAATTTCAAAGTTTGCAAAGACATTCAAAAAGGAAACCATGCAATCAAATACACCATTCAATTTCATAGAAAAGGATACCAAATTAATATAAACTCAATTCCATGGATGTTAACAGAGCAACAAAGTAATGTTGTAAAAGAAGTCATGCGGAAAATTAAATTTCCCACTAGATTTTGTGCGAACATGAAGAATATCATAACAAAGAAAGGTGATTTTGCAAGGGTGAAAACACATGATTGGCATGTCTTCATGAAGGTAATTATTATGGTATCCATATAATTATTATTTTTTTAATTCCAGTGCATATTGTTGTTATTTTGTTTCTCTACTCTTTGTTTAAAAAATGATGGTTTGTATATTGTTACAGTATGTTCTACCTCTCTCTCTCTCTCCTGAACAACTTCGACAACAATGACAAACAATTTATATATAATCTTGGGAAATACATGAGGTAACTAGCGATTTTTTTCATGTGCTTAGTGTTTGTTTAATTCATCGTAGAACTTATATTTGTTTTTTTTGCACTAATTCATGTTATGTAATTTAATGTTTTTTTTGTTAAATATTGTTATTGGTTTGCGTCACTTGTATATGGTAATTGTCATCTAAATAAATCCATAGAGAATATATAAAGTGTTGGAGGAGAGAAATTCCTCATCTCATGTGTGAAATTCATAAGCATCTACCTTTGACATTTTTCAATGCACATGAACACTACCTCATACATCAAGTCGAGGAGATTGAATTGTGTGGACCTGTGCACTCAAGGTCCATGTGGATGTTTGAGAGGCACTTGAAATTTGTGAAGGGTTTTGTTGTAGAAAATGAGCACGTGTTGAGGGTTCTATGATGGAGGGATATACGATATAACAAAACATGTTGTATATTAGTGAATATATTCCTAATTTATCATCAAAGCTCAATTTACGTCGCATTTGTGATCCAGACTCCAATAACAATTTTGAAGGGGAGTACCTAAAGGGGAAAGGTAGATTGAGGAAGGTGAAAGGTAATTATTAGCTAGTGGATATTAATTAATATAATACATTTGACTGTTGACTTTTATGTGTATATATCATACATATTCTATTTTTATATTCAATATATTGTATCAGTTAAGAGCATGTACTTTGTTAAGATAATTTACATTTGTATTGAATTTTAATTTTTATTGTCATCAAGCAGTTGGTCGAGAGTGGGATGCAACTAATTTATACATCACAAACAATATTGACTAGATGAAGGTATGGATTGAACGATGCGAATAATTTGGTCATGGAATATCATGGGAAGGTGTGTCTTCATTGGTTAAAGAAACGCATCGCAATGAAGATACCAATCTTACACAAAGTGAAATTGATTTAGCATATGGTTTAAAAGATAAACAAGCAACCATATTAATCAACCAGTCTAATTTATTTTTTTTGCAATATATATATATTAATGTACACGTTGATTTTTTCCTTGTATGGCATAAACATGCACTTTATCATAAATATTGAATCATTATGTAATCTTTTCGTCTATGACTTGTTGTAGGTAAAACACCATAAGGAGATGGTGTGCAATGGATATCGATATCACATCAAAAAGTTGGATGAAACAAAGAAAACATCATATTGTGGGATATCTGCAGTCTTTGAGGTGACCAATGTTTCCTCTAGAAGTGACATACATCCAAAACTCTCAGAAAATCGACACTATGGGTATCTAGAAGATATTCTTCAGTGTGACTTTAAATCCTTCAAGATAGTTCTATTCATTGTCAAATGGTATAGTTTAAAATTGAATCAATGTGATCCCAATACAACTATTATTGAACATGATAATGGATTTACCATGATAAATACAACGTTGTTTGAGCCAGGAACGGATCCCTATGTTATTCCATGCCAATGTGAATAGGTATTTTACTCTGAGGTTCCAGGTAAAGCAGATTTGTCATTTGTTGTGAGACACGATCCAAGGGGAAGGTCGGTAAAGTATATCCTAGAGGAAGGTAATGAAGAGGGTCTAGATGAAGAAGATGATGAAATTATTCAAATAACTAAGAGGTGGGGTGAATCAATTATTTCTAAAGCTTAAACCATTTTCAATATTTAAAACATTATTATTGATTACAGATTTACACTTATGATAATGAAGCAAGTATAACATAAGGAATGATGATCATCAATCACACACACATGATAGAGACAGACAAATATTCATCTTTATTTGAGCACCTACTCAAATGAGGTTACAACCTCTATTCACAAATTCCTTCTTGTGGAGATCACCAACCGTCATGTTTTTCTAGAACCCACTAAAATAACATTCTCCAGCTAATACTGAGTGGAAGCACCAACTTCCACTTATACAAAGAAGACAACATGTTTTTTCTAGCACCACCCTACCACCCTTGTTCCTTAGATTCAAACATGTTCATTACAATATGGAGAAAAAAAGATATAACAATGCATACCAACTCTGTTCTAATCTACTTCTAAATTTGATTAGGCACCTTGGTTCCCCTCGTTGTCTCTGTTCTCAAAATTCTTGAAAGAACTCATAGTCCTCTTTCATTCCGCAGGGCCCCAATTCTACAATGGTCCATGTACCAACTTTCTACCTACAGAGGGTGCACTAAGTCTTCTTCACCCGCATCCTCTTATAATTATCAATATTTAAACTCTTCACTTGTTCATATTTCAGACTGTTCATTTTCATACTTTATCAAAATCGTTCGATTCCTTATAGAATACAAGGAGTCCAATTGATGTATAATCATGATTTTCTGCAATGCATCTTCGCAATTTTGGCTTCTTCCTCTATTTTATTTTGCTGCAACTCTAACTCCTTTCACATTTTTTTCTTCAGAAAATCATGGTTTCCTCATGACTTATTCCATGACGTCAATTTCATGCAGCCTCTCTTCTGATCATTGATATGAAATAGGACTTATCAAACTCCTGCTTCCACACATCCTTTTCCACAAATTCCATCCGCCCTTCGCTTTCTTCCTTACGCATTTCGCTAGCAGACACCGAGTTGTGTAAACCCATATTATTTTATACTTTGATATCTCGTCTTCTGCATTCCTGCTTCCTTGCTCCATCTTCCACGTTCTGCCTTCTGCTTTCCCCCTTCTGTTGGCGAACTCCAGGTTACAAAAACCCATACTATTTTAGAATTTGATTTCACATCTTCCACATTACTCCTTCCTCTCTCTGTGTTTCACATTTATCCTTCCGCTTTCCATGTTCTACTAGAAGACTCCAGGTTGCAGAAAACCGTACCATTTTAGACTTTTATTTCTCATCTTTCGCATTTCTCCTTCCGCTGGGGAACTCTGGGTTGCAAAAAACCATACTATTTTAGACTTTGATTTCTCATATTTCGTATTTCTCCTTCCACTTTCCATCTTCTGCATTCTTCCTTCCTCTTTTCTTCTGTACAGTTGATTTATTTGTGAGTTCACTCCTAACTGTCGGATCTCTGCACAAGTCATGGATTCTTCTAAGTCCTCTGCTTATCTGGATCATATGCTTAGAACTATGCATTGCCATCAATTAAAACCATATCACAATCTGATCTGATTCCATATGATCGCAAAACCTACCATAATTTCAAGAGAATATGGTGATGAAGATCATGAACAACATGAGTTAGATGATCATGTTCCAGAAGAAGATGTCGAAGAATTAGTTGAATCAGATGATGTAGTAGACAATGTCCATGAAGATGATATTGATGATGACATGATGATCATAACTGACTTAGATGACGATGATGATATGGACAATCCTTACAATGTTGACACTAGATCTAATGATACAGATGTTGACTTGGATGAAGAAGATGATGAAGTCTATTGAAGTCTATGAGGTATGCAGTAATTTCTCTATTTTATATATTTTGATTGAATATTTTTCGATATAAATATTGAATTTTATTGGTACATGTAAATTTGGCTTGGCCTGAAATTTGGCATGATTAGACCTAACACATACATTGACAGTGTGGGAGGGTTTCTAGACTAAAACATGATTGATTTTAACAATTCGAGCTTGTTATGACTAAATTTGGCATGGCCATGATCATGACTAACATCATCATAATCACTGTCATCAGCATCATCATCATCCTCATCATCATCATCATCATCTTCATTGTTAAACAATATGAGTGACACATGCATTGAAGGTATGGGAGGGTTTCCAAACTCAAACATCATCATCATCATCATTATTGCAATCATAATCATCATCGTCATCATCATCATTGCCATCATCATCACCGTCATCATCATCATTTCCATCGTGATATTCATCATTTCATATGACATCAACATCGTGATCACCATCTTCATCATCATCGTCATCGTTGTCATAAATAACATCATAATCATCATCATCATCACCATCATCATCATCATCATCATCATCATAATCATTGTCATCATCGTCGTCGTCATCATCATCATCGTCATCATCATCATCATCATCATCATTGCCGTCGTCGTCATCATCTTTGTCATCGGTGTCATCTTCATCGTCATCACCATCTTCATCTTCGTCATCATCATCGTCATCATCAACATATTGATCGTCAAACGTGACTGAAACTTGAGGTTTCTATAAACATTGTTACTTCACCTTTTTAATGGTCATAACAAACATCGTCATCATCATCGTCATCGTCATCATCATCATCAGCATCATCATCGTCGTCATCGTCATCATCATCGTCATCACCATCTTCATCATCATCGTCGTCGTCTTCATCATCGTCATTAAATAATTAAATAAACATAAATATAAAATAAACAAATAAAAAAATACATAAAAAATAATTTAAAATAATAAAAAAATAACATATAAAAAAATAAAAAAATAAACAATAAAACAAAACATATAAAAATGAAAATAAACATGTACACTAATTTTTCACTTACCTCGAGTTGAAATCATCCTACGCGTTGCATTTTTCACTTACATATAAAAATCATCCTGCACGTTGCATTTTTTACTTCATGAGTTCTCTCATAGAGCCGGTTCCTTCACTTCTTTGCTCTGTCAGTTTCGTCAGCATTATTCCTTCACAGAGTTGACTGCATGGAGTTTACTACAATCTTCTCTGCATGGGTTTGTGATTGATGCACTGTTATTGGTTTCAGGCCTTCATTATGACTGGTGCTAAATTGTCTACAAATATGTCTTCGATAAGTACAAATTTCTATCCCTTTTTTCCACTCCATTTCAGAAACTGCAACTATGAGTGCGGGAGTGATGTAGCTAACAATTTTGGGCAAATGGAACATCTCAATAGTATAGCTAATGTAGGGATCTTCAATACCCTTGCTCTATCTCTTCAATTATTTGAAGCTTATCTACTTGCTCAAGCATTGCATGGGAAAATTAGCGTGCACCAGCACTTCGGTTGTGTTAGTCAAATATTTGCATTACCCACACAGTTGTATTCTCAATACACTAACAGGTTACTATGCCAACCTAAAAGTAGTTGAGTCAAGAAGATTGTTCCCAAGTTGCCTCAATGAAATAGTAACAGAACTTTCTTTGAATGCCCATTTAGACATCCATCCTAAAACAACCACCCTTTATAACCCCCTATTCAATTTTATTTCGTCCATAATGACCTCCACTCTAGCCATAATGGTCCTTCCATAGAACGGCCTATTCGGCCTTGTTTAAGAACCATGGTGAACCCATGACTTGGAAGAACCTATATATTAGCACTAACAAGTTACTACTCCAACCTGAGTTTCCCACTAGCCTCATCTCATCCCAACGACCTCTTCAATTCCCATCATCTTCAATCCAAAATACAAACGCAATCAGCTCAACGCATTTGCAAACCCCACTCAAACCTGTCAACACTCCTTCAAACATTCGATCGCCATCCAATCTATTGAATTCACCATTACATTCTCATTCTTGTCGACTCTGTCTATAAATCTAATTCTTTCCACAATCCTTTAAGAAATCCCATGATTATAATTAAACTAAAACTTTTGATAAAGAATAATCCTTACCAAACTTCAAATGCATAGCCTGCAGGTGGTTACGTTGTTCCTTATGTCAAATTCAGAAGCATATAATGCCTCTGACTGCTTTAAATGCACTTTATTGCTGAAACAATGTATCAGTTTTAATTTTATGAATGGAGGGGTCATTGAAATGAAGCTACATAGTCAATTGCAACTCATTTGCATTTGTCCTGTATACTATTGTTAGCTAAACAATCAGCTGCAATTGTCCTATATATTATTGTTAGCTAAACAGTTAGTTGCAACTTAGTTGCAACTTTCATGTAGATTATTGTTAGCTAAACAGTCAGCTACAAATCGGCTACAACAGTCCTGTAGGTGAAAATTTTCAAAGTTAGATATTTGTGTGTGTTGCTGAGAGTAAGAGTAGCACTTCCCCGCCTTCCCAAAATTTAGGGTTGGTTAAGTACTTGAAAGTCCCCCAAATGTGCCCAGAATTACTTAGTTTTGGGGATGGTTGCATAACTAATTATTTCACCCAGAACTACCTCCTCATGCCCCAAACTGCTGATGAGCTTTTGATTATGTCCTCAACATACACGTCATCAAAAGAACAAGGCATTTTGTTACGGAGAAAACTTCCTATGGCTTGGGGTGTACCACAATAGACAGAGTAACTACAGAAATCAATCCCTTCCCAATATGTAAGAGAAATAAAACATCTAACACTAAAGGATATTGAAACATACCTTATTCTGGATGGTTGATGTAGATCCCCGTTGAGCTTTTTCCAATCCTGCTTGTGTTAACAATTTTCTCTCTCAACAACAGTAAATAAGACAAGCATGCTATATAGTGGTGTTAGCCTACTCTAGCATATATAATCAATAATGCATAAGCAATTAAAAGCATCCATGGATTCAATCTTCATTTAAATGAACATCATTGGATAGGAAAAGATATTTCTATTAATATAAATCAGAGATTACATAAATGAAAACCTCTGCCGACACGTCTGCAAATCGGAGAAACTAAGTCCTCCATCTGGGCCTCTACCACCTCAATCCTCCATCTCTCGATAGCAAGCTCACAAGAAAAGGAAAGATTGGGAAGAAAACCAAGTTCTCCAAGGGACAAAGGGATCCATACTCAAGTATAAGCAAGCTACGACAACAATGGACTATAGTTTTCTTGCTCTTCAATTCCTCCCTCCTTCAATGTATCCAATGGGTTCCTTATATAGTGCTTCAATGGGGTAATGGAAGGTCAAATTAGAGAGATATCAAGGCATATGGAAGGCCAAGAGACAAGTGACTCGGATCCACATCAAGGAAAACTCCAAAACGTTTGGCCTTTTGCAAACATCCTGATGTACGCGGGTTTAAGGGTTATATCCATGTGTATACGCGAGAAAGGGTTTAAAAGTCATGTATAGCAAATAACAGGTGTTTTTAGGGATGATCTTGGAAACATCAAAGGTACAAAAATAATCCATGGGGTTCAAAGAGTTTGCACAGGGATAGGGAAGTCCATAAATGTGTGATCTACCATGCGTGGTAAAATTAGCTGTAACAGATGCCTAGCAAAGACTCAACATACAAAATTGGGACATCTCTGCGACATAGTAGGAATCGATAGAGGCTCTATAGGGACTGGAAGCCTAACTAGTCGGTGGAGATAAACTCAGACAAATGAGTATAGCTCCTAAGGAAAAACTATTAACCCAACCAACGGATGTGATATATAGTGCTCTGTTCAAAGGAGAAACGACGCGACTGCTGCCAAAGATAACATCTTTTCCTGTCCAGCTTTTTGGTTTTTTTATTTTTTTGGACTTTTTCAAATATTTTGAAAATCTTGAAAAAGAATAAAAGTGCTTTATAGTTACAAAACTAGGAGGAGACGTGTGTCAAGGGGAAAACAAACTATTTCCAAGCAGCAGAACATACCTATGCTCAATGTAAGGAAACATGTGTAGGATAACGACACTCGGGGGAAAGTCCCCTCCCGGTAAAAAATGGGGAATCAAGCTGCAAAAGATATGTAAAATGGCTCTGCTTGGCTGGACATGAGGCAATCTTGAGTTATGTGGTTGATAATCAAAGTCAAGGAAGCCGGCATAAGGCTCAATAAGGCAATCAAAACTCATGATAATGCAATTACAATTTGACATAAGGGAGTCCTAGGGAAAATGCCATCAAAAAGATCAAGAGGAGTATGAAGCTCTTGCACAAAGTCATGGCGATACTATACAAAGGACTCCTCCACCCTAAAGGAAAAATGTCAACATGGGCACCAAATGCAAAACAGGATCTAACTAGAGTACCCATGTATGGTCAAGCTCTACCATTCACATCATGTCACTTCTAAAAGCAAAAAGAACGTTCTGTGACAAGATAGAATGGCTTTGTACCTAAGGTTATAATGAAATGGTCATAAGGTCATGCAAAGTGCAAACGGATGTGAAACCTAACATATATGCTAGTTTAGACATAATACCTAAAATAGGCACGAACGGGTCAGAACCACAGTCAAACTGTGCTTAAAACGGAGTCCTACATCATCAAATTAGTTCAAAATGGTCCAAAATGGTCAAAAATGGTAAAAAACAATAGAAAGTGGGTAAAAAATTTCAAAAAATTTCTATAAATAGTAAAAAATTTAAAAATTCCATACCATTTGAAATTTTTACCCATTTGAGCTCAAAAATTTTGACGCGAATTTTGGGAGCATCGTCCGACGAAATTCGACACCGTTTGATCCAGGTAACTCCTCATGTCCTCCTCTTCCTATTTCATGTAAATTTTTAAAGTTTTCATGGTCCAATCAATTTTTTAGGCCATCCCAAGTTGTGTGTTTCGTCCCACGTGGAAATCAAGGTTTTTTCTACGTATAGGGCTCGCCATACATGAAAAAAACACCCAAACCTGCATACATACACATTTGTTTTGCAAACAGTCACGTATGAGGCCACAAATGAGGTTTTCAAAGGCAAATGCTAATCAAAACTCTTGTTTTTTGTGTAGGAAGGTGTTAAAGTGGAGGGAGAGAGAACATGGTGATGTGGAAGAGGTTGTGCAAGGTGATCTTATGGCCCAACAAGAATTATGGGCATGTGGTTTTTGTAAGTTTTGGTGTCTTGGTAGCCTGAGGGCCAAACCAAGACTCCTCTTGCTGCTAGTGGATTACTGGGATCCAGACTCTGAGACTTTTCACATTAAAGGGATGTCACTTAGCATTGAAGTTGAGGACATATACTTTATCACTGGTTTATCCCGACGAGGAGAGGTGGTAAATCTTCGATCTCGCGGGCCATGAGGTGGATTGACTATTGATGAGTACATAGCGGTGTACTGCTTTTCAGACACATAAAAGGTTGGGATTCAAATCTAGACAAACTCTATCCAGGTTCTGGGACTGAAGGCCATACTATAGGCATTAGGCGGGATAGACAGATTAGCTTCACTCCACCAAGCCTCTCAGCCACTGATGTTCTATGCGGTGGAGTGTATGAGACCTACAGTGTATGAGTGGACCACAATGCTATTGAGCAACATGAAACAGCAGCTCAGTGACTGCAAAATGGGTAGGGTACAAAACTTCAGTTTCGGAAAGATACTGAGCACGTTCTTCTTTGATCAGGTACCAGGGCTAAGCCCTAGAGTGGACATTCCTCCACATAGAGTTCGAGATCCGTCCCAACGACGTTGGGAAAATGTGATGCGTAGACTGGGTGGAGGTGGGGTGGCTAACCCCTATCCAGTGGAGGCAGATCATTACAATAGATGACTTACCCCTATGAAGGGATAGACTTCCGTGGAGATCCAGACATGCCCCGACCACCAGGAGCGGCATATAGCGACATAGGTAACAAATCCCAAACCCACATTTTAAGTTTTTTTGAATTATTAATTTTTTTTTGTTTTCTGATATATTGACTCAAAAGACATGTTTTGGTGTGATGACACATAGTGACAATCTTTCATGTGTATCTAGATGTTGGACCACGATGACCAGATGGTTTCCCTTGTCATCGATGGAGGGGAAGAGGAGACAATATCATGGGTGTGGATGCAGAGCGTACACTCTAAAGCATTCACATGAACTTCGTATGCTTGACGCACAGGGTACCTATGGCACAAGTCGAGGACTTTCCTGAGGCCATGCAGTGCCAGGAGGTTGGTGTACCACGGGCATGGGTTCAATTATTTCGATGGCTAGCTAGAGTCGTAGCGTTCTACCACGATCAGAACCCCCCTCCCCCTTAGTCTTAGAGACCTGAGAGTATTCCTTTTTGTACGACCGTGTATTATATTTTGGTGGCTCGGAAGCCCCAATTTTGTATTATGACACTTATGTATTATGACGTCACTTTTTGGATATTAATGAAAAACTTTTATGATGATCGATTTTATTTATTTACATGTGTGCAAAAATGTATGTTTGTGATATGCTTATGGTCTATGAAACAAATGCCAATCTAACACATAGTTAGCATATGAGTTAGCAACTTGATTAAAAATTCTTGGAACATGAATGTATGTAATATTCTCAAATTGTCGTTCTAGAAATCTCACACGTAAGAGTCTTCTTAATAATATCGGATCCCTAATACGATACAAGCCATTAAGCTATGAAACCACTAATTGCAAATCAAGATGTAGCTCAAGAGAGAGAACACCATGTGAAATGGCATCACGCAATAACTCAATAATGGCACTATATTCAACAAAATTGTTCGAAGAAGGCCATAAACATACGCCTCCTGAAGACAATACTTGACCCGTAGGAGTATAAATCACCCAAGTAGCCGAAGTTGAGTTTTGAGTGTGACAACTAGCACCATCCGTGAATCCTGTGTAAACGGAAGACTCCATTGACATCTACCATAAGAAGTGGAAGCTAATCAACAAACCCGATCACCATAATAAAACCAAACTATGCAATTCAAAAACTGTACTATAATAAACAACAATCAGCCCTGGTTGAAGATCATGCATAGTATTTTTTAAGATAGAGCCCATTTCCAGGCTCTACCAAGGTTGTCCCTTCATAATCCACTAGCTCATAGGTGCCCTTCTCTAACACACATTTGACCACGTAAGGACCATGCCACATGGTATTAAACTTCCCTGCCCCAAAGGGTTCTTTAGATTGATACCAAAAAAGGACCAAATCACCTTCACTAAACTTCCTTGGACAGACAGACTTGTCATATTGAACCTTGACGCGATGCTTATTTACTTCTAGAGCCACTAAGGCATCTCTACACTTCTCATCAAGTTGCTCTAAGTGGACCAAACGTTCTTCCAATGTGGAAGTGTCTGGTAAAAGCTTTATAGCTAGCTTTAGATAAGGGATTTCGCATTCAACTGGCAAGACAAAATCCACCCCATGTACAAGCTGATATGGAGAGAAACTGGTGGTAGTATTAACTGCGGTTCTATAAGCCCACAAAGCAAGATATAACATGATATTCCAATTCATCTTGCTTTGTGTGATGGTTCATTGGAGAATGGACTTAAGTGATTTATTCACTGCTTCAACCTGTCCATTCGCCTGAGGGTAAAAATAAGAGGAGTGCCCCTGCTTATACCCCAACTTTGAATCCAACTCTTGAACCATCATTTTATTCTGAAAGTGCATACCATGGTCAGTGACAAGCTCTTTCGGAATGCCAAACCGAGTAATAATTTGGTTGAAATGAAATGCGCGGCTATCTCACCGTCGGATTTAACCGTGGGCATAGCCTCTGCCCATTTCATGAAATAATCGACAACCACTATAATGTGATGATGCCCCCTAGCCGAAGCTAGGTTGTAATCCATAAAGTCAAGCCCCCACTTGGTGAAGGGACCGGCAGTGACAATAGGATGTAATGGGGCTGGATGCAAGCGCGTATTGCGTGTAAACACTTGGCAATGGTGACACTTTTTTACCGCATTGACACAATATTTGAAGATCGACAGCCAAAAATGTCCTGCTCTCAATATTTTTTGGGCTATAGAAAGCCCAGATAAATGACCACCACACACCCCTCCATGGAAATCATTCAGCACAACCTCAGCTTCCTCGTGGGTTAAACAACGACGTAAAATGGAATATACTCCATAGCGATACAAAGTGTTATCCACTATAATGTAGTTCTTAGCTACATGACATAATCGTCGTCGCTCATCCCGTGAAAGGTGAGTAGGGACCTTAAAGGTTTGCAAATATACAATGATATCCCCATACCATGGGTCCAAATTTGAGATAAGGAAAATATGCTCATCGACAAATGTATCCTCATAAACCTCTTCCTCCTCCAAACTTGGAAAATTAGATATGAGCTCTGCAAAGATCAACGATTTCTTCGATTTCACCGAAATAAATTCGAGATTGACCTCTTAACAATCCATTTATTGTATTTTCCCCCAATCATCCTTCTAGTGAGGATGAACTGAAACGAATTGATATGAGCTACAACCAAGGTTCGGCGAAGGAGAATGTAATGTCTCAATCTCTGAACCACATGAACGGTGGCCAAGGCAAGTTTCTCCACTTGGGAATAATGGATTTCTACATCAATAAGGTTTCATCTCAAATAATATATGACATGCTCGTGGAGCTCCTCATCCTCCTGAACCAAAACCATACCAACCATCTCCATGGACACGGCCACATAAATCAAGAAATCACGGCTATAGTCAGGTGGACTAAGCATGGAGGCCGATACTAAGGCTTGCTTAAGGGAATCAAAGGACTCCTAGGATCACTCATCCTAGCAAAAAGGAGTGTCCTTCTTTAAAACACGCATAAATCCTTTAGTCAAGTTGGAAAAATTAACTACAAATATCCACAAGAAATTTTCCATGCCCTGCAAACATTGAAGGTGTCTAATATTACACGGGGGAGACAATTGAAGTATTGCCTCAACCTTTAAGGGATCAACTCTTATACCCTCCTTGGATACGATGAACCCTAGCAAGCAACCAACAGTCACGCATAAGATGCACTTATGAGGATTTAAATGAACCTGATAATGATGGCATCTTTTGAATACTAATCTCAAATGGTATGGATGATGCACTCTCAAATGAGAATGAGCAGCAAGGTCATCCAAATACACTTCGATAATCATTTTGAAATCATGAAAATTAAGTTCATAGCCCACTGAAATGTAGCTCCGTCGTTTTTAAGGCCGAAAGGCATCTTTCGATATGCAAAAGTACCCCAAGGAAAAATAAATGCGGTCTTATGTTGATCCTCGGGTTTGATCTGAATTTGATTATATCCAAAAAAACTATCCATGAAGGAGAATAAACCTCGCTTCCTACACACTCATCCAAAATATGATCAATAAATGGCATGGGAAAATTATCCTTAGGACAAGCAGGATTTAAATCATGGAAATCGGTGCATATACAAATCGCTCCCTGCTTCTTATCAACCGGAATAAGATTTGAAACCCACTCCGTCAAGGGAATGGGATTGATAAAGACGGCTTTTAACAGTTTCTCTATCTCATCCTTAATGGCGGGTGCTTTTCTAGGATTCACCGCACACAAACATTGTCGAACCGGCTTCGCATTTGGATAGGACTTAATATCATGTTCGACAATACAAGGGTCAATACCTGGCATTCCCTCGTATGAACAAGCAAAGATGTCATGAAACTCTTTAAATAGCTTGGTATACTCCTTGATCTCATCAAGTGAATAAATCGCCCCAATGTAGACATTCTCAACTTTTCCAGGACTGCGAGAAATATTGAGAGGAATAGTAGGTGATAAATTCTCCATGTTCCCATTGGCCATCTGACCAGGAGAGCTCAATGGAACCACAAGACTACCAATCTTCTCGCTAAGAATCTCCCTAAAGTCATCACGCTCCATACGGTCGAGTTCAGGAAGAAAATATGATCAATGATGTAAGTCTTCCCAAGGTGGCTCAACCCCAGACATGGCCTCAATAATGGCTTCATCTGATGGAAAAAAATTGTCGAGGCAATCATGTGCGTGAGAGGACTCCACTTCCCATGCAGGAAGCACATACGGGTCTTCCTCCTCTACCCGCAAAGAGGAAGTACTAGGCTTTGCAACTTGATCAAGATTTACTTGATATGCTACCACCGTTGCAGGAAACGACACTTCCGTTTCAATAGGTACAATCGAAGGACTCGGTGAAGGAAGAATACAAGGATCTTCCATATGGGTAGTGTGAAAAGACACTGAATTCAAGAAGGATGAAGCCCCACCAAAACTAGATCTGATCATAAGAACGAGAGCAGGATAGCTAAAGGTTACCATAAGAGACGAATACATACCCACACCCACACTCCTAGTTGTTGGTTGAGAATGATTGATAATTGGGATAGAAGTTCCCAATGATGCATTAACACTCAGATTACGGAATGACGTCTAATCAATCGTAATGATCTTCCCATTAAATGGAAAGCATACCACTTGAAAGAGAGAAGAGGCTACGGCTTGCATACTATACATCCAATTCCGGCCCAGCAAAATATTGTAGTCAAGGGGCGCATCAACCACCTCGACCTCGATTGCAACGATATTCCTTCCTAATTGGACCTTAAGAGAAGGAAGAATCCCATGCAGCTGAAATGATCTACTATTGAAAGCTGTCAACATAGTAGCAGATTGAGACTACTCAGGAGAACCCAAACCCTTCCAACATGACAAAGACATCATAGAAGCAACAACACCTTCATCAATAACAGTGCGTTTGACGGTCATATTAAGAAATTCTACATGAATCAAAAGAGACATGTAAGAAGGCAAGCGAGGATGTATTCCCATGGTTTAAAATTTGATAAGGGAAGAAGATTTATAATCATTAACCCCAAGAGCAGAAAGTAAGGCTCTCCTCTGCGGAGGACAAGTCTGAAGTACTTCAAGCGCGGACATTGCACAAGGAGTTTGGCCCAAATCCTCAACAACGGAATAGTTCTGGGTGGCTCAGGCATTAGGATTGTGCCCTGAATGCTTTAAGACTCCCTTAGGAATGCGAGGTGCAACTTCAGGTTTATCCGTAGGTTTTTCGATACACAAAGGGCTCTCGGGTGGAGTGGGTTCCTTTCCAAGATCTAGTTGTGATGAACCATAATCCTTCGCACGAGTCACAACCTTAGCTGTGCGCACCATGTTAATCCAACCATGACTAGTATTGGCCTCCGATGGATTTTGATCTCCACCCGATGCACAATGAGGATCAATGGTCCTCGAGTTCATATTTTGATTGTTGGGTAAGGGATTAGTTAGCACGGTCGGGCCCTATGCTATGAACCTCGAAGCATCTTCCATATGAGGGCACAAGTGAGTGAGGTGGTCCTCCTTACATAACTTGCAAGGAAACTTTACCTTACGTTTAGTCTGCTTGTCCCCCCCATCATTACGAGCATTCTTGTCATTATAATTAGAATTTTCGTTCTTATTCCCACCCTTACGATTATTTTTCCCTTTTTTCCTATTCCTTCCAGGATGCTAGTTGCCCTTCTGGTCTGACGATTGCACAGAAAGTACACTCGTCGATTGGGTAGGTTGAGACAAATCCATGGCTTGTCTTGATGCGAATTGATTAATTGACAATTGGCTCACTTGTTTCACAACTGAATCCACAGGTTTGGTACTTGTACAAACCACAATGCCATCAGCATGTGGCCCAGGCTTGATCTTGGGATCGAAACTAGATCGCAGAGCATTAGGTATAATCTCATACAAAAGTATGAATTGAGCATAGATCAAATCCAACTCTTGTGCCCTAAAGATTTCTTGTTCCTCGTTTTGGACTCCGGATGTAGAAATATCCTTCACGATGTAAGGTAACAACAACTTGAGGAACCACACAAGGAGAAATTCCGATGGTATAAAGGCTTTAATCAACCGCTTCTATCTACACCACTATTGAATATGATCTGAGATATGTGTGTCTTTGTCTTTTCAAAATGTCGATAAGAGTTTGGTGCCAACATCGTAATGTACGGGTAGTTGAAAGTGATTGAGGAAAGTCATGGCAAGGTCATCAAATAAAACGTATGCCCCCCTTGGTAACTCTATATACCATTTCACTGCAGGCTCGGTGAGGGTGCATTGAAATAGCCTCAAATGGATTGAATCATCATGTAAGGAATTGGAAGAGCACCAAAGGTGAAAAGTAGTGACATGCTCACTAGGATCTTCTCTAGCTTTACCCTCAAACTTGGGAATGTCTGAAGGAAGCTTATTAGGGTCGGTCGGCCAGTCGGGTCATGAGATACCAGATCGTTCATAAGTCTCGATAAATCAGGTAAGTTCAATGTTGTGAGGAAAGGGAGCCTAGGTTGGCCTAGTCTATGCCACGCTCCCTGATAGTTCTGGTTCATGTAAGGTTGATTGCTATAAATACCATGGCCTTGGCCATAATAACCTCCTCCCATTTAACCCATGTAGGGCTGCATGGAAGCATTGTGATGTGGGGTACCTTGATTATGTGGTGCTACAAAGCCATAATTGGAAGAGTAAGTAGGTTGTTGATACCTATACCCATAGGGTTGATAGTTTTTTCCATACTATGGTCCATAAGACTGTCCATGAGAAGCTCCATAAGGTGTCCCATGGGATGTCCCATGAGAATGTCCAAAGTTAGGGATATGGGCAACTCTTTGAGATGGACAATAAGACAATCCAAAAATAGGGATATGACCTCTTGACACAACAGGAGGTACTTGACTCTGAGATACTATCGTGCAAGCAGTCGCAGCACGAACATGGCTAGTAGCGATATTCCGTCCCGAAGAACCACGTGAATGAGGGGGAGGAAGTGTTGTCAAAAATGCATTCGAAGGAGTAGGGTTCGAGGATGAAGGGACATGTGAAGGAATGTAAGTGGTGTTCCCAATGGTCACTCATCTCAGTTTTGGTATTCACATATGATTACTAACACTAGGTATAGGATGGACATGTGAGGTTGCTTCCACCGCCGGGATGGAAGGTACAACGTGACTAGTGCTCCCAAATCTCTCCGCATGGAAAGGAATAGGAGTGCCCCCAAGCATAGTGCTAGGTTCAACTTCTGATTCAACATGATGTGCTGGATCGGGTGCAGTGATATTAGGCATGCCATAATGAACATGACTAGTGCTTGTGGGTTCATAATGAGTCTCGTCGCCTGGTAACCAATAACAGCGACCTGTGAATCAGGGATCATAACCAGATTGTGAAGGTATTTTCTGTGAAGGATCATATACGGTAGTAGGATCTTCCTCCCCAACCTCGTGAGGTGGGGAGGACATCTCTGGAATCCCATCCTCATGATCTCCCATAGTGTGTGAATCAAAGTGAGAAGTAGTCCTTCTGGACTGTCTGTTTCTCTCTCCCAAAGGAGGAGGAGACGTGGAAGGTGGAAGTCCTGCTAAATGATGAGAATTGTGAAGTGCCACGCCCAAATCCACAATGACTCAAAAAATGAAAAGACTCGATCTAATTATGCAAACCCTAGGAAAACTAGCATGCCACACAACATACACCTATAAAATGTAAAGCCAAATCGCAAGCAAACAAGGGAAGGATATGTGAGCTCCCAAATGAAGCAGGTATGTCTTGCCTAGGAGAGGCTTGAGAATCCCATACACAGCCAGTAGAGGTTTGTAACCAATTAGAGTGGCCCTCAGCTTCAACGAATATAGCGACTGTGTTTTCTGACCTGTACCTGGCCAGGACACTTGCAAAATAACCTCTGCAAAGTACCCCCTCGATAACCTAGCTAAGGCAGCCAAGGTTACCTTAATATAATCAATGCACAGATGGACATTCATAGGATGGATTGACCGTATGGGCAGAGTAGCAAAGACTGAAACTCTTGAAAGAGCCCCCAAATACAAACAAATCCTTGAAATATATTCGGTGCTACTCAGTTACAACTAGGGGTCATCCCAATCATAACCACTCACACTGCCTTGTGTTAAACTCCTTTGTAAGATGAGGATTTTGAGAACACTAATTATATAAAGTAATTTAACACTCTCACCTGGACAGACACATAAATGTTTCGTTTGGTAGTCTTGGAGAATTTACTCACAATGAACTATTCCAAGACCCTAAAACCTAGTCTTGTTGGTGCACCCTATAAAAGAAAAGAGTGTAATTCATTTTATTATGCATTGATTTTAATTGGATTATTACTCAAAGGTTAAATGGTCATGCAACTAATGATTTTATGATGCAACAAGAAGTAAAATGCACACCTAAAAATCAATGCAAATGCACTGTGTCAAATGAAGAACAGGGTATGCTACTATGTAAAGTGCAAAATTTTCCTTCAAATGAATATGCAATCATTCCTATATGAAAATCTGATTAATATTCTCTAAGAAAACCTAATGCAAGTACCATGCAAATGCAAAATGCAAACAATGCATAATGATGCAAAAAACAAATGATTTTGTATTTTTTGAATTAAATGAGATAAAAAGAAAAAGTATGACTCTACAACCCTCAGACTTTGCAAGAATTACTAGATAGAACCCAAGCAAAGCACCAAGGTAAAAGAGACCTAATGCACTAATCCCAAAACAAAAAATAGAAAATGAAATGACAAGAACATTTTCAAAAATTTAAACTAAAAAGCGTCTCTGGTCAAAAACAGGGGTGTATATAGACTCTAGAAGCATCCAAGAAGACTCAGCAATCATCCAAACTCACCCATCAACCCTTAATCTTCTCCAAAAAGGAAAAAATTAGGGCATACGTGACTGTTTGCAGTAAATCCACGTATATACACGGATATTCTAAGAAAACCAGTATGTACACGCGACCGTGAAGGCAAAAATCACATACAGGAAGTAAAAGAGATAAAAAGAAGGCAAACAGACAAGCTGAGACAAAATTTACTCCTATAAGACACTACATGCCCCCAAAACCGACTCAAAAATAGAGAAATCAGAGCAATTCAAGAACATTGAATGATGACAAAACCCCAAAGGAAATGACTAGGAACTCCCTAGTATGGTCGCCAATTCTATTACGGAGAAATATTCCTATGGCTTGGGGTGTACCACAACAGACAGAGTAACCGCATAAATCAACCCCTTCCCAATATGCAAGAGAAATAAAACATCTAACACTAAAGGATCTCTAAACATACCTTATTCTGGATGGTTGATGTAGATCCCTATTGAGCTTTTTCCAATCCCACTTGTGTTAACAATTTTCTCTCTCAACAACAGTAAAAAAGACAAGCATGCTATATAATGGTGTTATACCTACTCTAACATATATAATCGATAATGTATAAGCAATTAAAAGAATCCATGAATTCAATCTTCATTTAAATGCACATCATTGGACAGGAAAAGATATTTCTATTAATATAAATCAGAGAATACATAAATGACAACCTTTGTCGGCACGTCTGCGAATCGGAGAAACTGAGTCCTCCACCTGGGCCTCCACCACCTCAATCCTCCATGTCTTGATAGCAAGCTCAAAAGAAAAGGCAATATTAGGAAGAATACCAAGTGCTCCAAGGGACAAAGGGATGCAGACTCAAGTATAAGCCAGCTACGGCAACAATGGACTATAGTTTTCGTGCTCTTCAATTCCTCCCTCCTTCAATGTATCCAAAGGGTTCCTTATATAGTGCTTCAATGGGGTAATGGAAGGTCAAATCTGAGTGATATTGAGGCATATGGAAGGCCAAGAGACAAGTGACTCGGATCCACATCAAGGAAAACTCCAAAACATTTGGCCTTTTGTACACATCCTGATGTACACAGGTTTCAGGGTTATATCCACATGTATATGCGAGAAAGGGTTTAAAAGTCGCATATAGAAAATAATAGGTGTTTTTAGGGATGATCTTGGAAACATCAAAGGTACAAAAATAGTCCATGGGGTCCAAAGAGTCTACAGAGGGACAGGGAAGGCCATAATTGTGTGATCTACCATGTGTGGTAAAATCAGTTGTAACACATGTGCATAATTTCAGTGCTTAATAATCAGAGAGCATGTGCTATTTATTACATCACATCAGTAGGACCCTGGCTAAATAAAAGACCTTTTATATACACATAGAAAATTTATGCCTTGCTATTATGTTTTCCACAGATATACACTTACACTGTCTGTTGAGATAATAAACTCCTGAAATCCCTTTGTGTAGGGGGCTCTATTATTCATCACTGTACAAGGTTTTTTCAATGTGGAATTTTCTCTAGTCGATGGTAGAGATGACATGCTCCACAAAGGGCATTCACGTCGAACATTCAATCCCTTATCAAACTTCTTATGCACTATTCCAGTTTGGAATGGATTATGAACCTCCCTCTACATTTTTTAAGTTACGATTCCCTTCAAGTAATAGGTGGATGTCTTGAAAGATATGTCATATTTTCTACATGTGTTTTCATTGTTTCCTCCTTTACAAAAAATTATTCATGTTTTTGTTAAACCCCTTTCCAGTGAATTCACCTTCGAACATCGATATATTGACGTATTAATGCACCTTCTTGAGGCAATTGCTACTTATAAGTATCTTGCACTGGTTTGTATTTGATGGAGCTAGTTGTATTGTGGTCAACTAATTGAGAAATAAAATTATGATGAAAATGTGGTTTGAAAAATGACATGTTTCAAAGAGCGAAGATTTTTATGTTAAACTCATCATTTCTCTTATTTTTGCGGTATCGGTAGCATCATGGAGCTTCTTCTCTAGTGGAAGAGAGGGGAGTCTTCCCTCATGACCTTTTGCAATGTCCATCATTGAAAACCTTCACATGCTAAGAGAGCCTCCACACTAAACACTAGCAACGAAACACATGCATCTCATGTATTTCCTCCTTGGATCCACCCTCGCCTTAGGACTCTAAATTTGTAATAGGATTTAAATATACTAGTGCAGATATGGATGCCTTTTGTTGTAAAATATGTTCCCAAATAGTGGCGAAGAACTTCGGGTTGAAGTAGTTTTTTAAGGGTATTTGTTTAGGGTCGATAAAAGTGTGATCACCTCTTTAATGTCTATAAATGAATATAACATATAGTAAATAATTAACAAGTGCGAGATATTTTTAAGAGTTATTGTATAAAAAGCCACAATAAAATATATGCCGTTTGATATTTTTCAATTCTTGATATCACACATAGTTAAAGGCAATTAAGACACTTTAAGCGTATTCAAGATGAAATGTGGATTAAGAATGAGTTATTGTCTAATTAGTTTGTTTGATAGTAATCAATGAATAAAGGCAATAAAGGAAATGAATACTTCTTGTATCCTGCCTATGAGTGAGGCTACTTACCTCTCCCAACTTAAAGCTCAAAAGGAATATTTATTGGACCACCAGATCCTTACTTGGAAACTTAAGAGCAGAGTGGATTGGATAAATGAGGGGGATGAAAAAAAATAAATCCACACTAATGAATTTTCTCGAAGAAATTCAAAATCTATCTAGGGTCTTCAGAACCAACTCAGTGAACTGATTGAAGATGAAGCACAACTTAAACTCCTCAGTGCATCCCAATATTGAATATCAATTCAAGGTTATCAAACTGTTTCCCTCCTTTGTACTTGAGGAAGATAAAGAGCCTTTCCTGTCTGATTTTTCCCTCTTAGATATTGAAGGTATACTTAAGGGTTTCAAAAAGGATAAAATCCCCAGTCCATATGGCTAGCCGATAGAATTCTACCTTCATTTCTTCAATCTGGTTGGTCATGACATCCTCAAAGGCAGTTACTCAATCTTGTACTGAAGGTAGAGTGTCAGGTGCACTTAATTCTACCTTTATTTCTCTTATACCAAAATGTGATAATCCCACTTCCTTTTCAAATTACAGGCCTATCTTAGGCGTGTCATCTTTAATTTTCTTTGGGAAAATTCTTATGGAAAATCCAGATATCACTTGGTGGATTGGCATATGAACTCCAGGACATATGCTCAAGGAGGTTGGAATATTAAGAACCTGTACTGGTTTAGTATGGCCCTTAGAATGAAAAGTCTCTAGATAGTACTAAATTGTGAGGGTATCTGGTCTCTTATTATCAATCATAAATACCTTAAAAATTGGTCTGTAGTAGAATGGATTTGCGCTCAGGACTTTAATGTACAAGGCACTTCATATATATGGGACAGTTTCATCAGAGCACTATCTTGGATTACCAAGTGTCTGGGATGGAAGGTGGGTATTGGTAAAAGTATAAGGATTGGTGTGGATCCCATTGCTGGTTTAAATTCAGACTATTTCCTTTTGGAGGAGCTCAGAACTTACTTAGAGGACTTTGGCATTACTACTCTTGTTGATGCACACAATTGGGAAATTGGTCCTTATTCCCATTAGTATTGGCTTACTACTCATGACCTCGAATTGGATGGCTCTTGGAAGTATTTGTGGACTAAATACATAAATGGGTTATCCCATGGTTGCATTTGACTTGGTAACAGTCTGGACACATTGGCCTGGATGTATAACAAAAGGAATCGGTAGGTCACTATCCACTTGGCATATGATCATTGTAATTAAATATAACTTCAACTTACCACTGAAGGTAATTTGTTTTCTATGGCTATGTCTATCCAACTGCATTAATACCCTGGACAACTTACAGAAGAAGGGATGGATTGGTCCCAACTGCTGCATTCTATGCTTTAGGGATGTTGAATCTATTAATCACCATTTTGTTGAATGTTGGTTCACCAGGGAAAACATCTGTGGACTAAACATTGTGCTTAATCCTGTAATTCATTGGAATGTTCCCACTTACAAGCAAAATTTGGTAAACTGGATTGGTAAGGAAAAAGAACTAAAGTATCTTCCTCTTCTTATGACCTGGAATTTATGGATTACTAGTAATAGGGTTATATTTCAGGAATTCAATCCAACTTCAAAACACATCATCCATCTTATAATGGTGCAGCTAAAAATACATATTGTGACTGTACCTCCAAGACCCAACAGGAGACTTAAAGGAGTGGCACCTGTTTATGATTTCTCAGCTGGTTTTTTCAATGGAGCCTTAGTGAATAGGATTGGAGGAATTGGTGTTCATCTTATCTTGAGCAAGGAAAATTTCTTTTGTTTAAAAATGGGTTGTGGTTGGAGTACCAACATTCAGTCTAAACTTCTTTCTCTTTGGGTACTATTAGTCTTCTCAAAATATATTGGGATTCCATATTTACATATCAGGGGAGACTCTTCAGCCATCATAAACTGTTTCTATGTGTTGGATGCCCTATCTGCACATGATCTAGAGGGTTGGTTTCATGATATCAAAGCCCTTTGATCTTACTTTATCCATCTCAAATCCTCTCATGTCTATAGAGAATTTAATGTCAAGGTGGATAAGTTATCTAAGGAGGCACTTTTCTTGTCATCTAGGTGATACATGGAATTCATCGAGGATGAATGTATTGGGCATGGCTCCTTTCAGCTCTATTAATTCTTGAAATACTCCTTTCTGCCTCCTTTGGGGCTTAATTATGGTATTACATCCTTTGATGTTTTGGGTGGCTTAGTCCACTATCCATTTTTTAGCAAGTTTTCCCCAGAAGTGTCTGCTTAGATCAGCTTGACTATTTGGACTCGATCTTCTATTGCTGTGGTGATTTGTGATGGGGATTGGAAGATCATTTTGATTATCTTCTTTCTTATGTATGTGGGAGCCACTCATAGTGCTTATTTATTTTTCTTATATGATGGATATGATACTGAGCTCTATGTTCCTTGCCGAGGCCTTACTTCTTATATATGTTCACCTAGTGCAGCAAACATGTTATCTTTGATTATGATGAATAACAAGGAACTGTTATTTTTCTCTTGGAAAAACGAATAAAGGCAATAAAGACACTTTAAGCGTATTCAAGACCAAATATGGTATAACAATGAGTGATTGTCTAATTGGTTTTTTTAATAGTAATACATCAATAGCTTTGTCGTAATTGGTTTTTGGGACATTATATTGGTGTTTCGCACTTTATGTGACTTTGTTGGTTAGGGATAAGTGGCATAGAAAAAGATCTCTTTGATTTTTCTAATGAATTTTCATTGCTAATTTAATAGGTTTGATAAGAGAATCAACCATTAGTGTTAGTATTCGCTTTTATTGGGTTGGAGGCTGGTATTGGTAAGGTTAGTATTGGAAGATTTGGTGGTTTACTAACTTGCTCTGAGTAAAATTCAAAAATCAATTTTAGATGGTATTAGAAGAAATACCTTTGAATTTATTTGGTTTGGAAAAATAGAAAAGTCAAAGATGCATCTTGTTAGATGGGAGATCCCAGATCGTACAAAGGATTTGGGTGGTTGGGCTCTAAAAAATATATTTAACTTCTTGAAAGCATTACGCGCAAAAAGTATGTGGGTCGCCATTTTTGGGAATAGTATGTGGAGCATTGTTTTGAATATCAAATATCTTAAAATACTATTAATCACCCAGTCGATCTGTAGCATTCGTAAATTAGTGAAGGGTGTTTCAGATTTCTTAGCAAGTTTGGTCAACTCTTTTGAAATTCTGGGAAACTAGTTGGCTTGGTCCCTTAGCAATGGTCAAGACATATATATTGGGATGGACCCAATCATTGGAGATCCCGTTTCTTTTCAATTATCCAACTATCTATCCTTCTTCCTCCATGCAAAAGGTTATTTTCATTTGAATCATATCGATGTGCCTCCGTCCAAAGATGGAAATTTTCATGGTTGGATATTTGGTATGCATTTGGGATTAGCAAGCAATACAGCTTCATAATGGACTAAACACATTCTTGTTCTCCAAAAATTATTCATACACCTCGAGGAAATTGATGATGTTTTAAAACAGACTTGTAATAGACATGATGGTGTATTGACTTCAAAATTGGCATTCCAACTTTTTTTTAAAGATCAGGTTGACAATTCCACTTGGTGGTTTAGCTCTCTATTGAATTGGAATATCCCATAAAAAATCATTCTTTTCACTTGGTTAGTATTGGAATATCGCATACTTACATGGGATAACCTCTGTAAAAGAGGGATGTACAATCCAAACATTTTCACTCTTTGCGGTTGTTGTGAAGAATCATTTTATCATCTTTTGTTTATTTCAATTTTGCAAAGTATTTGTGGATTTATGTTTACAGGATATGTAACTTACCATATATGTGGGTTGGAAACTATTTGGTTGAATGCTTCAAAAAATTGAAAATGTATGGTCAAGCTTGGATGGCCCTTCCCATCTTTCTCTGCTAGGAAATAGGGAAGGTCAGAAATAAAATATTTTTGAAGGTTCACGATATGATATTATAAATGCTAGATATAGAGGCATTGCAACCTTTAGAAAGTATTCAAACATCAAAGATAACTTATCAAAAGGTCCTCTGTGGTTCCTCGAGAGCCTTCCTTGGATCATGATAAATTTATTAGATTCTTTAATTGTTCATCGCAATTGGAGCTCTCTATCTGTGGTGTGGGTGTTTTTATGTGGGTGGATAGATCCAATATGTTCAAATTTGGATGTGTTATGGCTAAGATCAAATACAAAAGGTGAACTTTTGGCCTAATGGATTCTCCTCTACTTCTGCAATTATCTTCAGCTAGATGGAATTCAAATTTATGGAGATTCCAAAGTGATAATATATTGGGATTCAAATGCTTGCAATATCAACATCCTTCCTCTTTATGCCTGGAGGAAAAACACTTGTCTGCTGATTAGAATTTTTAAGGACAAATCCTTCTCACATGTTTTCAAATAGTTCAACTAGTTGGTGGACTCCCTCTTTAAAAGAGCCCTGAATGTGGAGGAAGGCTTTATCTTTAGTGGAAAGTGAATAGATGGGGTGCTTTGTTTTGAGGACAAGCTCCCATTTTTTCATTCCAAGTTTTTTCGTCAGAGTATAGTAGTGGTTTTCTTCTTATTCTATATGTAATTTTTTTTGGACACAATGGCCACACTAAGAGGGGGGGTGAATCGGTGTGTGAGGAGTTTAAGGAATTTTTACCTTCTTTTAATCATTCAGAGCACATCAATCGCTATGCCATGAATTACATAATTAAATCCATCAACTAAATCAACCATACAATCATCAAAACAGAAGACACACGAATATTTGGAAACTTGATCTTTATTTATTGTGCATGGAAGACAACAATCTTCACGATTACGATTGGCACCAACTGATAGAAACAACACCAACTCTGAAACAGGACCCAACCTGGTTTTCTTAGCTCCAACTAAGAAAGGGTTGAGGAATCCAATCCTCAAGTGCAAGACTATGCTTTCCATTCAAGAAAAATTCGGTCCACTGCTGGCACTATCACTCAACTGCTGCAACATCTTCAATCTTCTTCACACATTAGAAATTTTGTCATGTCAATAAAGTCACTGTCAAATTGTTCCTATTGTGTCTATCACTTTCACTAGTCTTGTCAATCTGATCAACTCTTAGCATGCCACTTGTCTAATAACTTTTCAAATAACTTCAAGTATGTTCAAATGTCAATGTTGATCATCAAGTTAATTCAAACTGTTGCTCAAGAAACTTTTCTACTGTTATGTAAGTCTCCTGTCAATTCAGACTATATCATTGTCACATCACATCTGTAATCAAATTTATCTGCAAAGGGTCATCATCATCATCCGGTTATGTATTGTCATTGTCGAGTCATCAATGTCAAGCCACTGCCAAGCTATTGTCATCAACCAATGCCCATAATTCTCTACAAGATTGCTCCAAATTTGCTCAAGACTTCTCGAGATCTACACTTAAGGCTTCACACATACCTCACAAGTTCTGTAATTGTCTACTATAAATTCCTTTGAATTTGCAATGACACTAAAGCAAGATTAGGCATGCTTCTTGACCATTTCCTGATGTTATACTGAGATCAAGACTTTTAACTTCTTCATATATTTTTTCACCTTGAGGAGGGCTCAATATATGTTGTAGATGGTATCTTTATTCAACATTTATGACTTGGATTCATACATCCTGAGATAGATGTGGATATGTATATGGGTGATCACAACTTTAGTAGTATCAAATATACTTCAATCTTCAAAACATTTTCATGTCATCATGTCTTGTTGCTTGTCACTTTCCATGCAGCAGTGTTAGGTATGTCATACAATCTTAGACTGTCAAATACTTCAATATCTTGATCTGTCATCTCCTGACATGGACTGTCATTTTCATGCTTGTCAACTTGCCATGGACAATTCATTAGTATGTACAAAATCATGTCACTACTGAAAAAAAAATTACTAGTTTCTCACACTTCACAATTTGGTTGTCACCTTCATGCATGGACTATGTATGTTCTTTACACAGTGTCATCACCTATCAACTTCTTTGAAGTTAACCCTCGGACTCTCATGTATCATCAACACTCAGGATTATGGAAGTCATCTTCACCATTCAAGACTAGGGTTGTTCAAAATTCACCAATTGGGTTGTCATCACCATGTATGGACTATGTATATATTGTGGAGGAACCTAAAATATATCACCAACTTAGACGATGTATGATGTCTACTCTTTTGGGTAAGTCCAATTAACTCAACACAGCTTGCATTTTGGACTGTCATACAACTGTGGTATCTGTTGTAGCTTACTGAACATACCAAAACAAAATAATCATGTAAATTTTGCTATGAACAAGGTCTTCTACCATGAAATTTTCTTCCACGGTTCAATGAAAATCATAGTCACAATTGCTTATGCTTTTGAAAACATTTTTTTGAAAATCATAGTCACAAAAAATAGACCTATGGTTGTTACATACTGCTGCTGCCTCAGTGTATTATGTACCAAAAAAATAATAAAAACCATCAAAAGAGTATTCTACAATTTTTGGGGCATCTCTATTGCACACGAATTTCCACAGTCATCTTTGCTGCCACCCGAATTTTACATCAGCAACAAGCTTTCTATACTTCTCCAGATCACATTCTTTGGTTACTGTAAGACCTTATCAAGATAAAAAAAAAATTTGTTGTTGTTGCTGCACTGTCTGCTCCTCCACTGTAATTCATATCCACTCCTTTACTTCAAAACTATTGTTGCCCCAATATTCCTCAGAGCTCTCTATCCCGTCTCAAATTCACATCAAAAATAAAAACATAAAACTATTTCCTTCACTACTGCTCCTTCAATAGTTTGAATTTCCTCTGAGATGTACCTCCGAAATTGCAAAGTTATAAACTCTCCACTCGTCCAAAATTTCAAATGGATTTTGGTTTATATTTATAATCGTTCCAGCATGCAAAAATAAATCTGGGCCGACCTGTCAAAAAAATTTAATTTTAATTTAAAAAAATTCTTTTGTTTGGTCGGTTGCCCCAAAAAGGTGGGGTACACCAACTTCAAAAAAAATCATATATTTTCAATCGTAAGGAGTTACATGGCATGCCATCTATCATTGGAAACAACATGATGAGGGCTATCATCCTATGATGGGATTATTTAAAAACACATGGTCCTTCACCATTAAATTCTTGAATTTGTGTAGGACATTAGATTTGAATTGAATTCATCTTCAAACTTGTCAAACTTGTCCTTTATTCCATCCACATCATTTTCCATGTCATCCTTACTTGCCTTTGTCCATGCTTTCATTTACATAAGCCTTATATTGTCCAAATCATCTTCAAATGACTACAGTATGGGTCATTTGACTCATTAGGTGTCCTAATCAACCTATGTTACCAAATCATCTTCCAACTTTCCATCCCCAGACTGATGGCCAGACAGAGGTCGTCAACAGGATGATCGTACCCATTTTGCGCATGTACAACTCAAAGCATCCATGCACATGGGATGAGAGCCTCCCCTATGTACAACAAAGCTATAACCGGGCCCTCCACAGCTCAACCAACCACAGCCCCTTTCAGGTGGGCTTGGGATTCCAGCCACTATGTCCCATTGACGTAGCCATGCCATTTGCAGCTACTCATGCTGATTCAGCTCACATCCAGTTTGAAGTTTCCAAGGAAAACAACTTCATTGAGCGCATTCAGCACATTCACCAATAGGTTCATGACATATTGGACAGATCCAATGCTAAGTACAAGCAACGACATGATCAACATCGGGTGCAACACAACTTCCAGGTGGGTGACAAAGTGTGGCTACATTTGCAGAAGGAGCGCCTAGCTAGACCCCACCGCAAGCTTTGCCCGCTCCGATATGGGCCATACACCATCACCAAGGCTATCGAGGACAATTCCTTTGAGCTCAGTATTCCACCATTCCTTGGTCTACACCCAGCGTTCAATGTGGACCGCCTTCGGCCCTACTTTTCACCTCTACTAGACACATCAGACATGGCAAAACAACTCACACCAACAAAGTTAAACCCCGACTACATGGAACAAGCCACAGTTGATCGGATTATGGACACACAGATCAATAACACTCACTAGCAGAAGATCCAGTTATATCGAGTTGTCAAATAAGGCCAACTCCTTCATTAGGAAAAGTGGCTCACCAGGGACCAAGCTCAACAGAAGTTTCCTCATCTCATGGAGGAACTCAACGCAATGGGGACCATTGCTTCCTAAGGGGGAGGAATGATCCAAGAGGATATTGGTGGCCACCCACCTATTCCTCTTGGACCCCCACCATTGTTTCTTTCAGTTTTTCAGTTTCCTTAATTGTAGCACAATTTACTATTTTTGGCAGTTTTCGGGTCCTAAACTTCTAGAGCCGTTTTGAAGCCCTAAACGATGTTTTTTTGGTATTGAATGGTCAGGAAAATATGAGTTTGTTCCAGACTTGATATTTGGCATTTATGGATGTAGTCCTTAAACAAATATTTCTAACGATATATCATGCGCGTCAAACGGAGGTAGTATGCTAAAGTTACGACCCCGGGAAATTGATGTACCAAGTTACCCAACATGGCCCACATTAAGGCATTTCACATCCTAGGGTTAGTTTTTTGGATGTGTAGGGTTTCCATTGTTTCTCAATAATATATAGGCCTTCGAGCCTCATTGTAATAGAGAGTTCAAAGGCATGTGGCCACCACATCTCTTCTTAGAGATAAGCTACCAGCACTCTAGCTAGTTTATTTCCATTCTGTATGTAAACAAGTTTCAGTTATTGATTAATGAAATGAAGTGTTATTTCCACTGTATATTTGTTTCTATGGTTATTTGTGTATTCTATTGCGTTCTTGCATAAATCCGGATCATCATCAAATCAAGATCTGAACATGCATCATCATGTCACTCTTGCACACATTTCCAAACACTTGCAAACTGTGGATTCAACTCTGGCTGCTTCAGCACTTCTTCTTCATACTCAAATTCAAAAGATGAAATAGAACTACAACTTCCAGTTGTTGCTACAGCTACCTAAATAATTCTTTCAACATCAATCATCATGAAAATGTTAATGGAAATGTCACTGCTCCTATCTTTTGGAAGACCAAATACAAATCAGAGTAAGCATATATCAATATTTTCCATGCTCCCTTTGTTATGCATCTTCTTCTTTGGGATGCTCAGCAAGGTAAATCCAATACCCAAAACTGAAATAAGTCACAATAATAATCACAATCATCAATCTTCTCAACCTCTCACTTATGTTTGTCAACTCTAACTAGTCATCAATAGTTGTTGGCCCTTCTCTGCTCAAGATTCCATATGTCATCTCATCATTTCTTTTGCTGAGAGTTCATTCCATACTGTTGTAGATGTAATACTACAATATCATCGAAAATGTGTATGCATGATCCTTGTACATGATTCGAAGTCTGATTTTGGACCACTGAAAAATAAAAGATAAGACTTCATACCAATTGTTAATGTATTGCAATCTGATCCTAGGACCTGTTACTTCTTGGAGAGCCATTCTCTACCATTTGAGTCCATTATCCAATGATGAACTCATAGCATGCTCAAAGTCTTTGGAAGACTTCAAGTATGGATTTCCATATGGAAGCCACCTTCACCTTTTGTGCATTGATATTCTTCATTCTTGAACATTGGATCATCTAGATTTTGGGTCTTTTCCTCTTTCCTCTTAACACCATTCTCAAATAGAACTTGTTGACATGTCTCCTCTCTTTTCTCTTCTCTAGAATGACTTTTTTAGTAGCTTGAACCTATTCTTTCCTTCTCCATACTTTGTTGGTCCTTTGCTTGCAATCTCTTGCAATGTGCCCATATAAGTGACGGTTGTAGCATTCATTGATGTTGTTCAACTTATTTCTACATTCCCTTGTTATATTCCCATAATGATGGCAATTGTAACATTGAATTTAAGAATTTATACCTCTAGTTCTAGACTGAGTATATTTACCCCAAGATTTGCAATCAACATCCCTATGCCCAAATTTATTGCAAAAATAACAATAACCACAGCATGCCTTTTCATACCTAGGAACAAATGGTCTTGTTCTTGGTTGATCAAGTTGATAGGATCCTCCTTGATCTGGAGAAGCCTCCTTGTATTGCTGAGTTTGAGTATCTTCATTCTCACTTTCTTCACCATGCTTAAGACTCTTCAAGATTCATGCATAACTCCTAGACTTATTTTCTGAGAGCTTGAAGTCTTTAGTGATCTCTTCTTCATCATAGCCTAACCCAGTCTTGACATGTGGTGATCTCTGGTAGCTAAGAATGTCATCTAAAGTTGAAGGACTCCTTTTAAAATTCAAGTCTATAGCAGCTATCGTGTTCATCTCCTCTTTTAGAGAAATGATTTCAAACTCTTTTGCTTGACTCACCTTATTATGTTCTAGTAGTTGTGCTTTGTCCTTTTCCAATTGACTTTGAAGACTCACACAGGTCTCATTGGTTTATTTCAAGTTAGCCACTTCATTTTTCAATCAATCAAGTTCATGTTTCAAAGAACTAACTTCTACATTATTTTCTTGAAGTTGACTCATGATTTTTTGCTACGTTTGCTCAGATTTTTCTAATAGTCTTTGCTGCAGCTCATCCTTTTCCTTGGATTTATTCAATTTATCGAGGACCTTTCTTTCAATATTTGTGAGTGCTTCCTCTGGTACTTCATTCATTAAACAACCTATTTGTTCATCCATTGTGTCTGAGGATATCCTTCAAGATTGAAAGGCTTGTGACGAAGGCCTTCTCTGATACCAATCGTTGGACACGATGGCCACACTAAGAGGGGGGGTGAATCAGTGTGTGAGCAGTTTAACAACTTTTTACCTTCTTTTAATCATTTAGATTACATCAATCATTATGTCATGAATTACATACTTAAATGCATAAACTAAATCAACCACAATCATCAAATCAAGAGACACAAGAATATTTGGAAATTTGATCTTTATTTATTGTACATGGAAGACAACAATCTTCGCGATTACAGTCAGCACCAATTGATAGAAAGAGCACCAAATTTGAAACAATACCCAGCTTGGTTTTCTTAGCTCCAACTAAGAAAGGGTTGAGGAATCCAATCCTCAAGTGCAAGACTATGCTTATCAGTCAAGAAAAACTCAGTCCACTGCTGGCACTATCACTCAACTACTGCAACATCTTCAATATTCTTCACATATTAAAAATTTTATTATGTCAATCAACTCATTGTTAGAATGTTCCTTCTGTGGCTATCACTTTCACTAGTCTTGTCAATATGATAAACTCTTAGCATGTCACTTGTCCAATAACTTGTCAACTAACCTCAAGTATGTTCAAATGTCAATGTTGCTCATCAAGTTAATTCAAACTCTTTCTCAAGCAACTTGTCTACTATTCTGTAAGTCTCATGTCAATTCAAACTATATCAGTGTCACATCACATCTCTAATCAAGTTGATCTGCAAAGGGTTGTCATTATCATTCAGTTATGTCCTTTCATTGTCGAGTCATCAATATCAAGCCACTGTCAAGCTATTGTCATCAACCAATGGCCAAAATTCTCCACAACAGTGCTCCATATTTGCTCAAGACTTCTCAAGATCTGCACTTAAGGCTTCAAACATACCTCACAAGTTCTATAAATGTCTATTGTAGCTGACTTTGACTTTGAAATGACACTAAAGCAATATTATGCATGCTTCATGACCATTTTCTGATGCTATACTGAGATCAAGACTTCTAACTTCTTCAGATATTTTTTCACCTCGAGGAGGGCTCAATATATGCCGTAGATGGTATCTTTATGCAACACTTATGCCTTGGATTCATACATACTGAGATAGATTTAGATATGTATATGGGTGATCATAAATTTAGTAGTATGAGATATACCTCAATATTCAAAACATTGTCATGTAATCATGTATTGATGCTTGTCACTTTCCATGCAGTAGTGTTAGGGCTGTCATACAATCTTATACTATCATATACTTCAAGATCTAGGTTTGCATCTCCTGGCATGGACTGTCATTTTCATGCTTGTTAACTTGCCATGGCCGAGTCATTAGTCTGTCCACAATCATGTCATTATTGAACAAAAAATTACTAGCTTCTCACACTTCACAATTTGGTTGTCACCTTCATGCATGGACTGTGTATGTTATTTTCATAGTGTAATCTCTTGTCACCTTTTGTGAATTTAACCCTCAGACTGTCATATATCATCAACACTCAGGATTAAGGTAGTCATCTCCTCCATTTAGGACTAGGGCTGTTCAAAATTCACCAATTGGGTTGTCATCACCATGTATGGACTGTGTATATCTTGTGGAAGAACCCAAAAGATATCAATAACTCAGACTGTGTATGATATCTGCTCTTTGAGGTAAGTCCAACTAACTCAACACACAGCTTTCATTTTGGACTGTCATATAACTATGGTCTCTGTTGTATATTACTGAGCATACCCCCCCAAAAAAACTCATGTAAACTGCCTATGCACAAAGTCTGCTACCACAAAATTTTCTTCCACGGCTGAGAGAAAATAATAGTGACAATTTCTTATGCTTTCGAAAAAAAAATTGCGAAAAATCACTGTCACAAAAATCAGACCTACGGTGGTTACATACTGCTACTGCCTCAATGGATTATGTACCAAAAAAAAAAAAATCCATCAAAAGAGTTGGTTAAATTTTTTAGGGAATCTCTACTGCACACGAATTTCCACAGTCATCTTTGCTGCCACCTAAATTTTGCATCAGCAGCAAACTTGCTATACTTCTCCATATAGCATTCTTTGGTTACTGTAAAACCTTGTCAAGACAAAGACCAAATTTATTGTTGTTGTTGCACTGTCTGCTCCTCCACTATAATTCGGATCTGCTCCTGTACTTCAAAACTATTGCTGCCCTGAAACTCCTCAGAGATCTCTATCTCGTCTGAAATTTATATCAAAAATAAAAACATAAAATCGTTGCCTTCGCCGCTACTCCTTCCACGGTTTGAATTTCCTTAGAGTTGTACCTTTGAAATTGAAAAGCTGTAAAATCTCCACTCATCCATAATTTCGAATGGATTTTGGTTTATATTTATACTCGTTCCAACATGGAAAAATAAATATGGGCTAACCTGTCAAAAAAATAATAATTTTAATTTTGAAAAAACATTTCATTTGGTCGGCTGCACCAAAAATGTGGGGTACACCAACTTCAAAAAAAATCATATATTTTTAAGCGTAAGAAGTTACGTGACGTGCCACCTATCATTGGAAACGACATGACGAGGGATATCATCCTATGATGGGATTATTTGAAAAAACATGGTCCTTCACCCTTAAATTCTTCAATTTAATCAAGACATCATATTTGACTTGAATTTGTCTTCAAACTTGTCAAACTTGTCCTTTATGCCATCCACATCATCTTCCATGTCATCCTTTCTTTCCTTTGTCCATGCTTTCATTTACATAAGCCTTATTTTGTCCAGATCATCTTCAAATGACTACATTATGGGTCATTTGACTCATTAGGTGTTATAATAAACCTATGTTGCCATGTCCTTTATACATAGCCATGTTAGAATAATCAACCCATAGTTACCTACCTTAGACATTAATTTAATCATTTTTGTCTTATTACCTAGTTTCCTAGATTCCACTCTATGCTAGTTGCCTTCTACATGTCCTAGAAGTCAACACATGCTAAAACTGAGTCATGGAGTGCTTGGGAAACATCCTAGAAACCCATTTTAGCATGTCTACTTTATTCCAGATTCTCCAAAGAGCATATCTGCTTTTTCTGTAAAGCTGCCTTGTTTTATTTATGATTTAAGGCAAAGGAAAAGCTAGACTAGTTGTAACTGCCTTATTTTTTTCCCACATCATCCTCCCTCCTTTTATCCAAATAAAAGCATGTATGAGTTTTCTTTCCATCCCTCTTTATGTTTTCCACTTGACTTAGCCAATTCGTGAGCATCTACCTAGATTTGGAAACTGCTTTATGCACCTATGGGGGATTTGACTAGTTTTGGTAAGCCTTCTTTTTAACTATTTCAAATGGCATATTTATGCATTTGAATCTCTCATGTAATTATATATTACAGAATCCTATTACTTCATAAGGTTGTCTATTGTACACTTACTCAATACATATTAGTGTTATGCTCCAATTTGAGTCTCCTTTGGTGTTAATTTTGCATATTTGATTAGCAATTTTCTGAGTGTAATTGTTCTATCTCTTGGGTTCAATTTCCACATGGTATCAAACCCTTTGTAGATATATTTCTCTCCTTCCATATTTCTATTGCAGGTTCAACATCTTGACTGGGAGCATATTCTGCTGAATGAAGGGCATAGTTTATGAGCTATGGACCAATCTCAGAAGATCATCTTGAATCCATTCAATTTCTTTGAGTGGAAAGATGAGATGGAGATATTTTTGAAAGCGAAAGGTCTCTACAGGGTGACTATGGCAACTAAGGCAGAGCCCAATGCATCTGCAGATAAAATCAAATGGCACAACAGGAGGGATGAGGCCTATGGTCTTTTGTGTCTGCGCATTTCAAGAGACCTCCTCTTCCATATTGATGCATTGACATCACCTAATGAAGTGTGGGAGAATCTTGTAGATATTTTTGGAAAGACAGATGAGATGAGAGGACATCAAATCGAGAATGAGCTGATTTCCTTTACTCCCAGTAGCTTCGAATCATTGCAACTCTACTTTTCCAAGTTTAAGGCCCTTGTTTTGCAGTTGAAACAGTGTGGGATAGAAAATAAGGAAGAGCAAGTAATTTTGGCCATACTCTCTAAGCTTGGCCCTCACTATTCAGTGTTTGTTTCGACCTTCCATTCCACCAAGTTGACAGCTCAAGCCTGGAAGATGTCTAAGCTTGCAAAGTTCATGGAATCCCTCACATAGGAACGGGATAAGTTGGTGATGATGGGCACCATCAAACCTTCCAAAGACCAAGCTTTGGTTGCTGGAGATTCAAGGGTGGATTCAAAAAGCAAGAAAAAAGCTAAAAATCCACCTGAGCAAAAGAGAGACAAGTCTAAGTCTCAAGAGGAGCCGGCCCAAGGTTCCAAGAAGAACTCCCAGAAGAAGAAGAACAAAGGAGAAATGTGCAAGTGCGCATATTGCAGTAAGGGATATCATCCTAAGAGCTCTTGTATGAAGAAGAAAATTGACATGTTGACCCGACTCCTGGAGAAGAATAATATCTCCCTTCCTGATTGCTCAAAGAAGAGGGAAGGAGGATCAAATTTAGAGGACAGAGAGAGTACATGCCTTGGTTGCTGGCACATCAAGCTCACCTAGCTTCATCATATACTCTAGAGCTTCTAGACATATGGTTTTGACAAAAGAGGCATTCTCCTCTCTTGACATGTCGAAAGGTCCACCAATAGTTTTGGGAGATGACTCTCTCACTAACAGTTTGTGGAAGGGAAGGATTGATCTTGACCATGGTAAGTTCAATAATGTGTTGTATGTTCCAGGTCTTGCCTCTAATCTCTTGTCAGTTTAACAGATGACTCACACTGGGTATCCAAAGAAGGTCATATTTTCCTCTGATGATGTTGAAATCACTGATATTTCAAATGGTAAAGTCATAAAAAAAGGTGTTGTTGATCACACTTCAAAGGTATACATGTTTTCCCATTTTCTACCCTACTCAAACCCCTATGCTCTTCTAATTCATGCTAATGAGGAAAGAAAGATTTGGCATGAAATATTTTTCCATCTTAACTACAATTATATTTCTGATTTGAGTGAAAAAGATATGGTCATAGGGTTACCAAAGATCAAGTTTTCTAAGGGAGTCTATCAAGGTTGTATCCTAGGAAAACACCCAGAGCACAAGTATGAGAGAGCTAGTCATGAGAGAACCTCTGCACCTCTTGAGTTAACCCATAGTTACATTACTGGTCTATTTCCTCATATGTCCATGAGTCAAGCCAAATATGCACTCACTTTTATAGATGACTTTTCCAGGTATTGTTGGGTTCACTTCCTAAAGCATAAGTCTGAAGTTTTTGAGCTCTTCAAAGTCTTTAAATCATTGGTTGAAAACCAGTCTAGAGGGAAACTCAAGATCATCAGATCTGACAATGGTGGTGAGTATATCAAGTCTAAGTTCATTTAGTATTGTAAAGATCTAGGTATTCAGATGTAACATTCGATCCCTTACACACCACAGCAAAATGGTATTGTTGAGAGAAAGAATAGGTCACTGAAGGAGATGGCAACCTGCATGATGGAGGCTAAGACTTTGCCACTAAAGTTTTGGGCCGAGGCTATAAAATGTGCATCCCACATCCAGAATATGGTGCCTCATAAGCATCTTGATGGTATGACTCCTTTCGAAGCTTGGAGTGGGCACAAGCCAGATGTGACCCATTTCAGGATTTTTGGCTCAAAGGCTTGGGCTAGAATTCCAACATAAAAGAGGAAAGCTTTGCAGCCCCAAAGCCAAGAGTTCCTATTTGTTGGGTATTCTAAAGATTCAAAACGGTACTAGCTAATCAACTTGAGCACTAACAAATCTTTCATTGAAAGAAGTGTTCAGTTCCAAGAAGAGCCTTTAGTAGTAGTTGAAGTTGGAGAGTCTTATTCACCACCAGATCCATTGATTGTAAGTGAAGAGACTAATGAGTTTGCTAATTCTAATATTCCTGATAATGATGATTTGATTACAAATCCTAATAGTCCTACAAGACCAAAATGGGCAGCAAAGACAATTCATGTAGCTGGGGAACTAGCTAGAAATCCTAATGACACTAGGAGGACTAGATCTCAATTTGAGAGTGCCCTTTGTGTGAAAGATCCTCTATTTGTTGAGAAGTACTATTTGATGGTTGAATCAGATCCACAGATATATGAATATGCAGCACATGATCCAATATGGAAAACAACCATGAAAGAAGAATTCAGCTCGCTCCAGAAGAACAACACTTGGGGACTTGTTGATCTTGCCCCAGGGAGGAAGCTAGTTCAATGTAAGTTGGTTTTCAAGACTAAGTTTGATGTTGATGGTTCACCTTTGAAATATAAGGCAATATTGGTAGCCAAGGGCTACTCACAAGTACATGGTATTAACTACAATGAAACCTTTGCACCAATGGAAAAGATGAACTCCATAAGGCTAGCTTTAGCCATTGTAGCTTCGAAGGAGTGGGAGGTACATCACATGGATGTGAAGTGTGATTTCCTAAATGGAGATCTCACTAAGGAGATTTACATGCAACAACCTAAAGGGTTTGCTTCTAATCCATATTTAGTGTGCAGGTTAAAGAAATCATTGTATGGGCTCAAGCAAGCCCCCAGGGCTTGGTATGCCAAGATTGATGGATTTTTGCTATCACTAAGTTTTGTTCGATGCAAGTCTGATCATAATATCTATTTGAAGCTGATTCATGGTTCTTTGATGATTATTGTATTGTATGTGGATGACCTTCTGATTACAGGAAGTTCAAAGAAAGAGATTGCCTCCTTGAAGGATGCAATGAAGCATGCATTTTCTATGACAGATTTGGGATTGTTGAGCCAATTCTTGAGTTTCGAAATTTCTCAATCCCAACATGGAATTAAAGTACATCAGTTCAAGTATGCCTTAGATTTGTTGAATAAGTTCAACATGAAAGATTACAAGCCAAGCAAGACTCCCTTCCTTTCAAGAGTTAAGCTTGAAGAAGCAGGTTCTTCTCCTATGCTAAATAATACGCTGTATAGGCAGTTGATTGGGTGTTTGATTTATCTTACACACACTCGGCCTAATCTATCTTATGCAGTTAGTGTGGCTTCAAGATACATGGATCAGTCTCATGAGATCCACTGGATAGCAGCCAAAAGGATCCTAAACTTTGTTCAAGGAACAAGAACTCATGGGATCTTCTACAAAGCAAAATCTAATCTTGATTTGATTGGGTTTACTGATAGTGATTGGGAAGGTGACAACACAGATCAAAAGTCTACATCAGGATATGTGTTCATGCTTGCATAAGGACCAATTAGTTGGTCAAGCAAGAAGCAGAGTGCCATAGCACTCTCATCTACAGAAGCAGAGTATAGAGGAGTTGTAAATGCAACAACTCAATGTTTGTGGTTGCAAGGAATACTTGGAGAATGTGGCTTCGAATCAGAGTTTTAAACTATTATATACTGTGATAATCAGAGCACCATTCTAATATGCAATGATCCAGTTTAGAGACAATGAACCAAGCACATTGAGATCCATATGCACTACATCAGACAACTTGTGGATGATGGTACCATTCATCTACTCTTCTATGCATCTTCAGAACAAGTAGCAGACATCTTCACCAAAGTTTTTTGTGAGAAGACATTCAGCGATCTCAAATCACTGCTAGGGATTGTTGATCATGTTGTGAAGCATGATTGATGACAAGATTTCCAAATTTTATTTTCCTATCCATGTTTAAGGGATGATTTTTCCACTGGGTTTTTGCCTCTTTCCTTGGTTGTATGGACAAGCAGTATGTAAAGGGTGACTAAGCCTTGTTTCTAGGCCCTATAGTTTACTGATATTGACTCATAAATTTAGGCTTAAGCGGGGGCGCTAGAATAATCTACCCATAGTTACCCACCTTAGACATTAATTTAATCATTTTTGTTTTATTACCTAGTTTCCTAGATTCCACTCTGTGCTAGTTGCCTTCTACATGTCCTAGAAGTCAACACATGCTAAAAATGAGTCATGGAGCGCTTGGGAAACATCCTGGAAACCCATTTTAGCATGTCTGCTTTATTATAGATTCTCCAAAGTGCATATCTGCTTTTTCTATAAATCTGCCTTGTTTTATTTCTGATTTAAGGCAAAGGAAAAGCTAGACTAGTTGTAACTGCCTTGTTTTTTTCCCACATCATCCTCCCTCCTTTTCTCCAAATAAAATCATGTGTGATTTGTCTTTCCATCCCTCCTTAGCTTTCCCACTTGACTTAGCCAATTCGTGAGCATCTACCTAGATTTGGACACTGCTTTATGCACCTATGGGGGATTTGACTAGTTTTGGTAAGCCTGCTTTTTTACTATTTCGAATGGCATCTTTATGCATTCGAATCTCTCATGTAATTATATATTAAAGCATCCTATTACTTCATAAGGTTTCCTATTGTACATTTACTCAATACAGATTAGTGTTATGCTCCAATTTCAGTCTCCTTTGGTGTTAATTTTGCATGTTTGATTAGCAATTTTGTGAGTGTAATTGTTCTATCTCTTGGGTTCAATTTGCACAAGCCATATCAACTTCATGCCATGTCATCTTCATGCTGCTTCATCCTTGTCAAGTCACCTTGTTTGCTTGTCATCATGCCATTTACACCTTTGTCATTAATGGTGTGTCATCGATGACAACTTTGCTTGTCAATTTTTGGACTATAATTCGCTCCATGGGTCTACTAGTTGTGTTGAAGCTATCTTTGTGGGTTTTTATGTTTCTCTTTTGGCCAATTTGGTTCATATGTGTTGTCTATCAAAGGCTTATTTGAAGTTCCTCTTTGAACTAGTATTTGTAATATTTTATCATATATTCATATACTAATAATATATAGTATAGATTTTTTTTCTTATTGAAAAAAAAACAAATCATATCATAGTTTTTTTTATTTTTCTAATAAGTTTTCATTATGTAGAAATTAATCATTATTATAATTTTATTATTATATTTTTCTATAAAGGTAACTGAACTAAAGAGGGAATGAATCAAACTCATAATTAGGTTATGTTGGATTTTTCTAATGAATTGACAAAAGGAATCAACTAAAACGATGCTCAAAGATATTTGACTATCATTCTCTTCCCAATTGGTAGACATCCCTTTTAATTAAAGAGGGAAAACATTATGTATATAAACATTTAAAGGCATTGGGAAATCATTAGCATATGGTTGTGTAGTCCTTGGGAAGCCATATTTAAGGTTCATATCCCATTTAAATTAAATCCTAACTACAAGTTCCATAAAATACAACACCACATCACATCGAAACCTCATGTAGAAATTTTTACATGCCTTACAAAATACATTTTACATGCCTTAAGACATGTATTTTGTGATGGCAATAATTGACATATTGTAGCGCACATAAACATTGGCCCCAACATCCATGTTGCCTTAGCGCACACAAGAACAACTAGTTAGACTTAGTATGAGCAATATCAAGCACAGTTGGAGGAATCTAAGGCATTGTGCTCCATTTTCAATAAAATAGTTCCCCCACTACCTAAGTTTCTATTAGTTAAAATGGATTCATAGATTTTATCTCTATTAGCTAACAATTAGAGTACCTAGGGTCCTTTTTGATGATGAAATTCGAACTACTAAATTTTAATGGGTGATCAACATTTTTTTAAGATCTTTAGTAATTACCTTTGATTTTTCCACTTTGCATGTTGTCGATCTCATAAATTAATGAAATTATATGTCATTTCTATCTACGTCGCGTATATCCCTGGTCACATGTCCAACTTCCATTTTATTATTACCAACACAAAAAACTCTATAGTTAGTAGCATGTCATTGAACATTGATCCTTATTACTCACCAAGAAGGAAATTTATTCATATGGAAAAGGTGTCCATGCATTCATTTATGTATTATTGTCGACCTTGTTGAAATCTTTGTTTTTCTTTCCAAATATGATATGACCCAATAGGGGAATATATAGGGTTAAATGTATATGATATGACCCTAAGGAGTGCATATGTGGGGTTAAATGTATTTAATATAGAGGGTGTATATCTTTTTTATCTATATTGAAGTTGTACTCCTTATTTCACGGAGAGGCCCATTCTACATCCCAGTAAGGGGAAATGTGTAACTCCTTCCATGCTTTAATATTCGCTTCATTGCGCCTATTTTACATCCCAACTAATACAAACATTAAATATTATCTTTTCAAGGCGACCATCCATCACACCCCTCACCATGAGGTTTGAACTTGTAACCTCATGAAGACCAAAACTCACAAAAACGGATTCCTACGAAGAGCTTCACCTTATTAGAAGCGATTATGATGATCACATCTCCGTGCTGACAAAATTAAAAGGTTAAGCATTGTAATATGGTTTCCGACAATTTCAAATCCACAGTAAATTCGACCCTTTATTTGTAACCAATGGACGTAAGTAATCTCATTGAAGCCTTTAGTATAGAAAATAAATTTGTTTCATCACGATGAATAGTAAGTAAATAAATGATTCTTGTGCATAGTTTCTTTACTACATTTTTAACCTAATTTTTTTATGGTGTTTCATCATGAATTTTCGAAAAACAGAAAGGAATGATTATTCGAAATTTAAAATTATGTACGGGATTTGTGCCAAAAAAGCCATCCAGCAAAACTCTCGAACGTAGAGCCTACGCTATTTTAATTGGAGTAATTTTAGTCGAACGTTTAAGCTACGCTATTTTAATTAATTTTATAGTCTAACATGTTAAAATCCTAAATTAATTAATCTTATACTCCATAAAGTTATAGTCGTGCCGTAGAAATCTGTGCATTTTTTAATGCTGCATTCAATTATAAGTATCTTACACTGTGGGCTGTTAGTCAGACAAAAGAAAGAAGATGGAGTTGGGATTTCAAGAGCGGCAGGTTTCGGAGAGCGTAGAGTTTTATGTGAAACTCGCCACTGCTACTCTTCTTCTTGTTGTTGTATTCATAGCGGCATGGAGCTTCTTCTCCAGCAGGGAAAGAAAGGGGAGGCTGCCCCCCGGGCCTTTTCCGTTGCCTATTATCGGCAATCTTCACTTGCTGGGAGACCTTCCCCATCGAGCGCTGGCAGCTCTGTCTACGAAACACGGGCCTCTCATGTCCCTCCGCTTCGGCTCCGCCCTCACCTTAGTCGTCTCCTCTCCAGAGATAGCGAAGGAGTTTCTCAAGACCCACGATCGGCTTTTCGCAAACAAAGCTCCCTCGGCCGCTGCTAAGCATTTGTCATTTAATTTTGCGGACTTTGCCTTTGTTCCTTATAGCCATCACTGGAGGCAAATGCGTAAGCTCTGCGCTTTGGAGTTGCTAGGCTCTAGGCGCTTAGATTACTTTCGCTTTATTAGAGAAGAGGAAGTCTCTGATATGATTCGTTCTATTATTAATTCAGGTGATTCTCGTCCCCTAAACAT
>LPNX010387656.1:73372-110333 GCA_001517045.1 Pseudotsuga menziesii
GGATGAGGATGATGATGAGGATGTTCATGATGTTGATGGTGATGATGATGATGATGGCAATGATGGCAATGATGATCATGATGATGATGACGATGGTGATGATGAAGGTGATGATGGTGATGATGATGATGATGATGATGATGAAGATGATGATGATGATGAGGAGGAGGAGGAGGATGAGGATGATGATGATGATGTTCATGATGTTGATGGTGATGATTATGATAAGGATGATGAAGGTGATGATGATGGTGATGATGATGACAATGACGGTGATGGTGATAATGTTGATGATGATGGCAATGCTGGCAATGGTGATGATGATGATGACGATGGTGATGATGAAGGTGATGATGGTGAAGATGAAGATGATGAAGATGATAATGATGATCATGGCGATGTTGATGATGATGATGATGGTGATGATGATGTTGATGATGAGGAAGGTGATGATGATGAGGAGGAGGAGGATGATGATGATGACAACGATGGTGATGATGATGATGTTCATGATGATGATGACGATGATGGTGATGATGATGTTCATGATGTTGATGGTGATGATGATGATCTTGTTGATGATGATGATGATGATGATGATGAACGATGAAAATTATGTTAAATACAATGATGTTAACTAGAACGCTATTTTTATTTTACAAAACGTGCACATGTTTTGTTCAGTTAAATCACGCTCACATATTGTTTAAATTCAAAAATTTATTCCCTCCAAATGATAAGACCGAGCCTCCACCCATGCTTTCATGGAATTCCTATGCCTATGTGTCTGCTTTGTACTTTGCTTTGGATTCAACATGCCTATGCATTGGAGTATGATAAACCATGGCTAATTCAACATTATATCAAAATTTTCAATATGCTCGTGTTTAGCAGTTCGTCTGATTATGCTGCACACCTCCATTTTTTATGAGATTTTAGAATCAGATATGGTTTTTTTTGCATATTCTAAATATGTAAATTTTAACAAGAATACATAATTTTTTCTATTTTTTTCTTATTTACCTTCTGTCATCACTCCTCAACTCAAAAAACACAATGTTAGTGTTTTGTCCATATCTCTTTCGTTTCTCAACCATTTAAAAAAAAATTGTATGGTGCACTAAAGAACACCAATCTCTACATGTTATAAAAAACCCATTTCCAAATAATTGCATTAAGACATTCAAACGCTACACCCACAAATGATGTACCGTTTTCAAGGTCTGATCTCTTAGATAATTAAAAAAAAAATTAAAAAATTATTTTTATTATTGGAAAAATAGTCGTGCACTAGTCCTATATGTTCTCTATATGTATACCGCTTTTCGTAAGTTTATTCCATCATTTAGAGACTTAGACGCTGCACCCAAAAAAACATATACCTTATAATTTGTCACAAAAATAAAAAGTGCCCGTTAAAATTTATCTAACTTTAGATAGTTAACAACATTTTCAATAGAAAAAAAATATATATTTGGAAAGGTCATTCAATTTCCTACATTTCTTGTTTTTAACTGATTGCAAGATTCATTGTGTAAGTGTCTTAAAACATCCATGCAAGTTGATGGATGTCTGTTTTTTCAGTTTTGTATTGCATCTAATGCGCCAAAAGAGACCCTCAACTTCTTGCACACACCCTGGCAAGAAAATTGAGTAGGGCTCTAATAGAGGCAAAAGAGCTGGTCAATTTTGGTGTATTGTTGTCTCCCATGAGCTTAAAATTACATACTTGTTGTTTGTGGAAAACGTAATCATATTTTGTGATGGCTTCCATAGGGATGCGAATAAACTAAATGATATCCTAACCCTCTTTGAATGAGCCACAGGTTTGAAAATAAATGATAGCATTGATCATTTCTATACTTTTCAAATCTAGAAGTGGAAGAGCTCGAACTTTACAACTCTCTTTTTAGCTTATTAAGGCATGTTTCCACAAGCCTGAAATACTTGGGTTTTCACTTGAAGCCATATTATTATCAAAAGGAAGATTGGCACTATATAATTGCAAATAGACTAAACGTTTGGAGCTTCCACTAGCTCTCCAAGGTTGAAAGACTTGTGTTGATAAAATTAGTATTGGAAATTATTCCAATATACTAGATGTCATTTTCATGGATCTCCAAAGGCATATTAGAAAAATCCAGGAAGATATGTTTCAAATTATTATGAACTGGTTCAAGAGAAAAACAATTTCTCCCATGGGTAAGATGGGAAATTATTTTTTGCGCCAAGCTTCTTGGTGGTCAGGGAATAAAAATCATCTTCTTATTCTCCAGAGCATTAGTTGCAAAGGCAAGACGGAGTCTCATCTCTACTAAGAGCCTTTGGAATGTAGTTGTTATTCAAAAATACATGTGCCCAGATACTGTGGAAGATTGGATTATATGGAAAGCAATGATCAACTCTTTTCAAATCATCGAAGAAAGATTGGCTTCTAAGATCAGAAATGGTCTAAATTTTTGCATTGTACTAGACATGTGGCTAGGTTGTGAGAATGACAACATTCTCCCCCCATCTTATTCAACGGATCCATAACCAAGGTATACAGTCTCTCACATAGGCAGCAAACCTAATCTCCACCACAAATTGGAAGGGTGCTCAAGAGTTGGGACTTGTAGATGAGAACGTTGTTGTTTGGGGAAATTATCTGCGATCCTTTCGAGCATCAAATATTAGATTAACTAACATGATTGATGAACTCATATTGAGACCTTCTCCACACGACAATTATACCCAAAAATTGGGATACCTTTAGCAAAACATTGCCTTGATGCATACATAGATGGAATGGTGGCGGAAGGGCCTATTACGCTCAAAATGTCCTCAGAAAGCTCATATATCTTATTCTGGTGATTACTATAAAACAAATACCCTACCTGGGACAACATGAAGCATAGGTCTAGTGAAGGGCTAGGATGGTGTTCTTTATGCAAGGCCAACGAAGAGACCACCCCCCACATTTTTTTAACGTGCCTCTTTTCCTATCTTATATGGAAGGAACGCTCTAGGGTATTTAATGTCTTAGTTGATGATGCTTGGAAAGTCTCTAGTACAATAGAATCTTCCCATAAAATTAAATCCCTCCCCCTAATGGTATTTTGGGGTATATGGCTAGAAACTAATCTATATTCCAAGATAAGACACCCATCCTAAATATCATAGCCTTACAAGGCCTTGAAGTTCTTTCACATTTCCCGAGGAAAAAAGATGGAACCAAGATTCACATCATCTAGGAATAACAAATCGATACCTCTAAGCCATGGGATTTTTTCAATGGGGCCTCACAAGAACACAATCTCTTGTGTGGGGGAGGGGCCATCCTCTACCTTTCGGATACAATCTCCTATAATTTCAAAATGGGCCTTGGACCTGACACAAACAACTATGTTGAGCTTTCAACGCTCAAATTAATCCTCCTCTTTTCCAAATAAAAGGGATACTCAACTCTTCAAATATTTGGGGACTCAAAGATTGTGATCATTTGGATATCCCATGCTCAACTGTAACAGGCCTAAAAATCCTAAAAATCCTAAAAAAATTACATGCATTATTTATTTTACTTACTAACATATTCCTCATGATTTACTTCTGTAAGTTTTAATATAGTTATATGTTTGTTATGACAGGTTCTGTTGATTGTGGCAATGGCTAGCTCCTTTCAAAACTTTCAACCACGCCCATGTGGGTGATGTACTTCATTTACTTGTTTTTAATTGATTACTTTTTTTTAGGGCTTTACTTTCCTAAGGCTTTGGGAGACTATCCATAGTATTGACCTGAGCCCTTATGTAATAAGTTGGTTAAGTGACAAAATGAAAGGCCTCAAGACTTGCCATAGTTTAAGCTATGGTGTGTGGTGACCTCCCTTTAAGCATAATGGCTTAGGGTTTGTAAGGCATATGTTACAACCATATGGTGACCCTTAGTTATATTAATAAAGTTGTAAGGGTTTAAAAAATGTTTTAGAAATAAGAAAATATATGGTTTGTAAAAGGGTATGCCTTACCCTACGAACCATGATGGTTATGATTCTTGGCATATTTGGTTTATACCTTCATTGCAAGACGATATGGTTTGGACATATGTGTTTTATGCCATGGTTGCAATGTATTATGGTTATTGGATATTTAAACGTTTGACATTACATTCCATGGTTCATACGATGCAAAGGTTCTTGGAATTTAGGTTATAAAGTCTGTTTTTAAAAGAAATGATTTCTAATTATGATTAGCTGGTCGAGAGTTATGATACTCTCTCCTTGATTGACTTTGGAAATTAAAGCATGACCTGGCTGTGAGTTGACAACGCAACAAGGAAGATGATGGGCTTCATTCTCCACCGTCCATTTGTCTAGGTTGAAGCTAGGGTTTGGATAGTGGTTTAATGTTCTTGGAAGTTGTCTAAAACCTCATTTTTCCTTCTTGGTTTGTGTGAGAAGGAAGAGCCGATTCCTGCTCTGTTCACGGTAGAAATGTATAGGTTGTTGGGTCTTTTGTGTGGCCGTTAAGGGCTGAAGAGATATGATCTAATTACAGTGGAAATATATAGGTTGTTGGTTATGTTATGTGGTGGCAAGATCCGAAGAGCTCTGCTCTATTTATAAGTTAACATTTCATATGGGTCTTTCTTCCTAGTTTACGCAAGTGCTAACAGTGTGTTGTTTGTATCTTCCTCAAGGTGTTACTAGGCTTCTCGATTCCTTTGGAGGAATGTAATGCATAATTTGTGCTACAACCTGACCCTTCAAAACTGTATGCTTAACAGGCAAGGGTTTTTAACTGAAACTTAATTGCTGCATTTTACTTTGTAATGATTTAGCATTAAACAATGACTAAGTTTCTTCCATTTGTGTTTGCAGGAAGAGGAGAGATAAGGGTGCTCCAGAGGAGCTGACCCCTGCCCCTCTCTGCCACAACACTGAGGTAAGGTTGTATCCCACATTTTGCTCCATTTAATTTATTTCAGAAATGTTTACTTGTTTCCGACTGTAACAAAATTGTACAGGTTAAAGATGCCGGAGAGGGACGTGACAGGGTCACCTCCTCCCAGGCCTACATTTCCAAACACCCAGGTAAGCTTGGCTCAACCCTTAATTAAAGTCTTGTTTTTTTTGTTTAAATTTTTTAGCAACATACTGACCAAACCATACTTGTGGTTACAGGTCATGCTGGGTAGGATTCGTGAGGTTACGGGTGGTAGCCACAATCGTTTTTAAGATAAGTTCTTGATTTTGATTACATGCGTTTTGTAAAACCCTAAAGGTTTTCCTTGCACCAGCTTTGTAGCCATTTCTTCGACACTATGAATTAGAAGTTCTGTAATGTTTTAATACATTCTTAACAGGGTTTGGGTGCCATTTTAATGGTCTTACATCCACTTATTATTATATGTTTTGAATATTAATAATGATGCCCAACCTTCAGACTGTGTGATTCTAATATTTGTTTTTCGCTTTATTAACTTGCATATTGTTTATGTTAAATCAATGGTTGCCATCATTAATGGTATTAAGACCATGAATACAGTAATTAATTTGGAGTTATACTGTTGCACTCGTTTGGTGAATACGATGGAGGTGTTCATACGCTATACTAAGGTTTTTGTCTCTGCGTAGATAGTGGTGGCCATGATATGGACTTATGACCCTCTCTTTACTTTGTTTTGTTGAATTAATAAGCGACTCATAGGATCTACGATTTCTTGTACAGTAGATAGAATTTTGATATTTGTAAGGCTCTACTAACATTAATCATGGATTTTAACGTTGATCCTTTGGGGGAAAACAAAAGCTTGTTTAGTGACTAGGGTCTGATGTAAATGAACGCAACTATAACAACTAGCATATATGTTGGGAATGCAAATAGATTTGATTTGATTCTTTATCTGCATTTAATTTACATCGTGGATAGTATAATACTATATTAGGATCTTTGATCCGTATATATTGGCTTATGTAGAATCTAAAATGATTACCTTAACAAATTTCCTTGATTTGATTTTGATTTGATTTTAGGAGATAGTTGATAAAATATTGATTTGTCTACAGTGGCATGTAACATGTTAGATTTAGATCATTTTCATTCATATTTTAATAATGTAGATATACGATTTAGATAATCTAGATCGTAGATGATGTATGTTTTTGGGATCCTTGATCCGATGGTGTTGTTTCTTAGATTCGTAAGACTGGTTTAAGTGATCATCGTTATGTAGAAGATTGATGTATAGTTTTATTACATATCGTATAATTATGGTATTATAATCATAATGTAAGATTCTTTCATATGTTTTAATCATACAGATCTATTCTATCCATCAATAATATCTTAGCGGCTTGCATTATACTATAATTCTATATTCGGTGATAATCTGCTTGTCTACATATATATAATCTTGATATTTTAAAGATTATAAAGATATGGTATATATATATATATATATATATATATTAGTGTGTTAAATCTGAAGTAAAATATACTTACACTAACATGAATAAAAGATTCTACATACGATTAGTTTCAAATTACAGACTAAGAAAATAATATAGATAAGGAGTGCAACGATGCATTACTAAATTGATCGTATGGGAAGGAAATGGAAATAGACAATACATATCCATTTATGTGTAGAATTCTATTTTCAAATAAAAACATAGTTCTTAATTCAAGTATAGACGTCCAATCAAAGAATTTCCCAACTGCTACTAAACAATTAATCATAGCTTAGTTAAACTAACCGATACATATTGGGTCCTACATTAACCTCTTGAGATCTAGAATAAAAACATTCTACAATCATTTTAAAACATAGATTATGAACCAGGAACCAATGCTGGAAAAACAATAGTGGAGAAGTTGTTCCTCCCAACCAACTCCTAGACTAGCTAAGTTACTTTCTCCAGAACCCCCGATCCTTTTCGTTGAACCACAAGAGCAAAAGATCCTTCAATGTGTCATCTCTTGCATTCTCAGATTCAATCCCCGTCCAATGTTGGCATTCAGCTGCTCATGGACATACTAATATATAGTTTTTTGCCTATGACTTGGTTATTTATGAGCCTCCTACTCTTTAGCACTCAAATAGGAGTTGTGACCTGATTTTTGGGGATGATTCCTCTTCCATCTTGAGTTCTCACTTAATGGATTTAGCCACTTGTCTTTTCCCCTTGTGGGTCAACAAACACTCTTTAACAACTTTATCCAATTTTGTCCCCCCTTTGAGCATATTTTATTAAATAAAAATGATTTATTACAAAATGTTTTATTTTTTACTTTCTACCAAAAATAATAAAATAATAAAAACAATAGTTGAAGTATTTTCAGCAGAATTAATAATAAATTATTAATTCTTGGTGCATTACATACACATCCCCTTAATGGATCACACCATACTCAATGTTATAAGATTTCTTCTTTATTCTTCCACTTCATCATCTTGGAATTAGATTGGATATGCCTCCCACATATTACTTTTCAGTTGACTTGTCTGATGGTACGGATTTGGACTAAAAGTTCTCTCTTGTCGAGAATGCACCTCAGTCCCACCTAGAACTCTCCTTCGGGTTCCATCTGGATCACATTCCAATCAATCACATGAGAAACATCATGAGCATATCTTTTTAAAATAGAAATGTGAAACACATTATGCACTTTAATATTGGGTGGTAGGCCTAACTGATACGCAATCGACCCTACTTTAGCTGAAATTTCAAATGGTGCGCAATACCTGGGTTCCAACTTTGAATACTTTCCCAATATCAATGAACTTTTCTTCGGCTTTACCTTTATATACACATGTTCACCCACCTATAACTCTCTAGGGGTTCTTTTTAAATCAGCATAACTTTTCTTCCTATCTTGGGCAACCTTCAAGTTTTGATGTACCTGCTTCACTGTTAGCTCTGTAACTTTTAATAAATTAGGTCCTAACATTAACCTATCAACTAGAATTCTCCATGAAATTGGAGTATTACACTTGCATCCATATAATATTTCAAAAGGAATCATACCTTCAGAAACTTGAAAATTATTATTGTAAGCAAATTCTACTAAGTGTAGGTAGTCTTCCACTTACCCGGTTTTTCCATGACATACATTCTTAGCATGTCCTCTAGGATTGGTTAACTCTTTCATTCTTCCCATCTATTTGTGCATGATATGCAATACTGAAATTTAACTATGTTCCTAAACCTTTAAACAAAGCTTTCCGGAAGTTACTTGTAAATTTTGAGTCTCTATCTGAGACTATTACTTTTGGTACACCATGTAACCTGAATATCTCTTTCATGAAAATATCTGCAATGTCAACAACTTTATAGGTAGATTTAACATGATTAAAATGAGCAGCCTTACTTAATTTATCAACTACGACCATGATTGAATCATGATGTCGAAAATTCTTTTGATAAGCCTGTTATAAAATCCATACTAATTGTTTCCCATTTCCAATCCAGAATGGGTAGTGGTTGCAATAATACTGTTGGATGTTGATGTTCTGCCTTAACTTGCTGACATTCTAGGTAGCAAGTTAAGTATTATGCCACTTCTTTCTTCATGTTTGGCCAAAAGAAATATTTTGTGATCATAGTGATCATCTTCTGGTATCCAGGATGTCCTAAATGCAGTCGTTTATGTAGCTCATTCAAAACTATAAGTTTGATTTCTGCTATGTTTGGTATGTACAACCGGTTTTTATGTAGCAGGAGTCCTTGTTTATTTGGGCTGAAATATGTTTTTACTTGATTTTGTTCATTTTTAGCAGTCTTTTCTTTTAGATCTAGATATTCCATATTAGAATTTTCATGGTTTAGGATATGATTTTGTAGATCAGATTCATAGCTGCTACTTGCAAACAGTAAATTTGCATGACGACTTAAAGTGTCTACCACGTTTTTTTCCTTTTCGTTTATGTGTTTTGATTTAAAAACATATTCACTTAAGAAGGACAACCATCTTTCTTGTCTCACATTTAAATTTTGTTGATCAAATAAATATTTAAGACTTATCTTATCTAACATAAGCAAGAATTTCCTTCCAAGTAGGTAATGCCACCACATTTTTAAGGCATGAATTATGGCAGCAAGTTTCTAATCAGTCGTAGCATAATTATTTTCATGTTATTTTAATTTCCTAGACTCATATGCCACAACATAATTTTCTTGTATTAAAACCCCACGTAACCCTTCATTGCAAGCATCGGTACATACGACGAAGTCCTTGAAAGGATCAACAATCTTTAGGATTGAGGTGGTAGTTAGTAGATGTTTTAGTTTATTAAATATTTCCATGCATTTTTCAGTCCATTCAAAATTTTTACCTTTCTTCTATAATGAAGTTATGGGGTAGGAAATCTTAGAAAATCCTTCGATGAATTTTAGTAGTATCTGGTAATCCCCATAAATGATATGATGTCGGTAACATTCTTAGGAACCGACCATTTAGTGATGGCCTTGATTTTGTTTGGGTCGACAGAGATTCCATCCTTGGACACTGCGTGTCCGAGGTATTGAATCCTATCTTTAAATAAATCACATTTATTGAACTCTGCATATAGTTGTTGTTCTTTTAATACTTGCAGAATTATCTTTAAATGTTCCTTATGTTCTTTTTCATTCTTTGAGTAGATTAGTATCTCATCGATGAAGACAACCAAAAACTTATCCAGATACTTACTTAAGTTGTTGTTAATTAAATACATGAATGCAACAGGTGTGTTTTGTCAACCCAAAAGGCATTATGACAAACTTGTAGTGACCATACCAGGTCCCAAATGCATTTTTAAAGATTTCCTCATCTTTTATTCGTACTTGATGATAACCAGACCATAAGTCTATCTTCAAAAAGATAGTTTATCAGTGGAATTGATCAAATTTATCATCTATTCGGGGTAGCGGGCATCAGTTCTAAATGGTCATTTTATTTAATTGTCGATAGTCTATGCACAACCTTAAGGTTCCATCCTTCTTTTTCACAAATAAGACCGGTGCTCCCCAAGGAGAGACACTAGGTAGAATATACTTTTTATCAATTAATTTTTGTAGTTGAGATTTGAGCTCTGTAATTTCTATTATGTTCATTCAGTAAGGAGCTTTCGATGTTGGTACTGCTCTAGGTATCGGATCGGTCATGAAGTTAATGTCTCTTTTCAGAGGAAGTCCACAGACTTCTTCTGGAAAGATGTATTCAAACTCCTTCAAGACTAATATGTCTTCTAGTTTAAGTTTATTGTTGTTTTCATTATCATTCATTATATAGACAACAAACACTTTACACCCTTTTCTAATAGATATTTTCATTTGTAACATGAATATTTCTCTGATTGTAACCTTCCTAGGAATCCCTTTTACTTTTACAGTGTTTCCACTATCGTCTGTACATGTAAAGGTTTTGTCGAAATAGTTTAACATTACTTTGTGTTTTTCTAGCCAATCCATTCCTATTAACAGAGCATAGGAACCTAAAGGCAGAATATTCAAATTGACATGCGTAATGAAATCATTCATCACCAATTTACAATTCTTAACAAGGCTAGTGACTTTACGTTTAGTACCGGTGGCTAATTGTACCAGCCATGACTTATCAAACTTTTATGGTACTAATTTACATAATACAACTATTTTGGGTGATATACAACTCAGACTTGCACTTGGATCAACTAAAATGGAAATAGGTTGATTGTTTATCATACCTTTGATTTCAACCATGGAAGTTTGATGGTCTGCTTGTCAGTTTTCCAATGCAGCGCAAATTATGGGCATGCTCCTTGCCATGTATCCAACTATAACTGCTTCCTAGATGGAGTGAACATTAAAATTCTTCTTTCTTAATGGGAAGCATTTAAAGTAATGAGGCCCGCCACACTCCCAACATTTTAAGGGTTCTTTTTGTGGTTCTTGTTAAAAACAATAGGAGGTTCTTTTACTGTAGAATTTTGTGGTTTAAAACTTTTGTAGTTATTACCTTGATACCCCCTATAGTTATTCCCTATGTTTTTTGTGGAATTTATTATGTTTATTTCTTGGATAAAAATTATTTTTCCTTTTATTGTTCCTAGTTGGTACATTTTCTCTTTTATTTTTGTTTTGGTCGTAACAAAATTTTGCCTTTCTCATCCCTTCCTCTAGCATTTTTGGATTATCATACTCAATCCGTTCTTTGAACATGATAGGAAAACAACTGAGAAAATGTTGTATTTTAGGTTTTTCATCAATTATGTAAGGTACGTAACGAATTAGGCTCAGAAACTTACTGCATAGTTCTTTCATAGTAATGGCTCCTAGCCTCAACTCATAAAATTCTTTGGCCTTCTCTTCGTAGTATTGTTTTGATAAGCATTTTCTTTTAAAAATATTTTTAAACAATTTCCAAGTTACATATCTTTCCTTTATTCCATTGACCTTGTTTATATCCTGCCACTATATATATCTTACTTTCCAGTCAAATTATAGATGGTCATTTTGGCTTTTAATTCATCAGAATAGTTGTATATTTGGAAATACATTTTCATTCTTGACAACCAAGCTTCCACCTCTTCTCCTTTCTCAATTTATCCAAGATTTCCTCATAGTATGGTTTGTATTTCTTTTCCTTTTTGTTATCATCACTACATTCGCTTGACTCTTGCTATTTTCCTGGATGATGTTTAACTGATTCTTCACTAGAAGTTTCAGGTTTATGGCTAGAAAATTCCAGCTTCCCTCCCTTTCATTTGTAAGGTGCAATTTTAGGTAGGTCATGTTTAGATTCCTTATTATTTTATTTTTCATTGTTATGTATCTTAGCTAATAGAATAGTATTTAATTCTTCTTGAGCTTTTAGAATTCATTCATTATCTTCTTTAACCTTTATTAGCTCTGATCTAAGTTTTGTCACAGTTCTTCGTAATTCAAATTTATTATCTTGACTGTCGTTTAAGTCTACCCAAATTTCCCCATTCCTTAAATTTCTCTCTTCATTATTTAAAGGATTTTCTCGGTGATGTTCTTCTTCTACAGACATCTCTGCATCTGCCATTGTTATAGCTAATTTCACCCCTCTAGGTGAATCACTCTGGTATGGCCTTCCCCTGTCCCTCTGCAGACTCCTTAGACCCCTTGGACCATTTTTTGTCATTTGATGTTTTTTTAGCCATCCCTATAAACATGTGAAAATTAATACACGTGACTTTTTAACCCCTAATCGTGTATATACATGGGTTTGACCCCTAAAACCGCGTACATCGGGATGTGTACAAAATCCAAATCCCTTTGGAGCTTTCCTTGACATGGATCCGACTCACTTGACTCCCGGCCTTCCATATGCCTTGAGATCGCTCGGATTCGACCTTTCATTACCCCTTTGAAAAGCTATATAAGGAACTCTTTGGATACATTGAAGGCATAAGAGAATTGAGAGAAAATAAACTATAGTACATTGTTGCCGGAACTTGTGCTTGAGTCTGCATCCCTTTGTCCCTTGGAGCACTTTTGTGTTCTTCCCAAGCTTGCCTTTTGCTTGTGAGATTACTATCGAGAGATGGAGGATTGAGGTGGTGGAGGCCCAAGTGGGGGATTCAGTTTCTCTGATTCACAGATGTGCCGACAGAGGTTGTATCCATTGTAATCTCTCATTTTATATTAATAGAAATATCTTTTCCTATCCAATAATGTATGTTTGAATGAGTATTTTATCCATGGATGATTTCAAATGCTTATACATTGTTGATTATATATGCTAGAATAGATCTAACACCAATATATATAGTATGCTTGTCTTGTTTACTTGTTTTTAAGGAAGTGATTGATCAATTCAAGCTAAAATTGGAAAGCTCAACAGGGATCTACTTCAACCGTCTGGAATAAGGTACGAGGTCTGATCCTTTAGTGTTAGATATTTGATTTCTATTGCATATTGGAAAGGATTGATTTCTGGATTCAAGTTGTCTGTTGTAGTACTGCAAGCCATAGGAGTTTCTCTCCGTAACAGAATTGGCGACTCTGCTAGGGAGTTCCTAGTAGTTGTCCTTTGGGGGTTTTCTATTGGCATTCAATGACTTTGAATTACTCTTTTTCTCTTGTTTCTGTGTCGGGTCTGGGGGCATGTTTTACTAGTAGTGTCTGATTGGTGTGAAGTTTGTCTCAGCTTGTCTGTTTGCCTTTATTTTTATGCACCTTTCTTCCTGTACGCGAGTTTTTAACTCACAGTCGCGTATATACACAGGTTTCACTGCTATTTCCACGTATACACGTGGGTTTACTGCGAATAGTCACGTATGCCCTTAGTTTTTCCTTCTAGAGGAAGATGGATGGTTGCTGAGTCTCCTTTAATACTGCTAGAGTCTGTATACACTTCTATTTCTGACCAGAGACGTTTTTTCTTAGGGTAAAATTTCTTTTTTGAAGAATGTTCTTCTCATTGCATTTTTTATTTTTTGTTTTGGGATGAGTGCATTAGATTTCTTTTACCTTAGTACTTTGCTTGAATGCTACTTGAGAGTGCTTGTAGAGTCTGGGGGTTGTAGAGCCATTATTTTGCTTTTATATCTCATTTTTATTTCAAAAAATCCAAAAATATTTGCTTATCATCATGCATTGCATCTTGCATTTTGCATAGTACTTGCACTAGATTTGCTTTGGAGTATTAGTCAAGATTTCATAATAGGAAAGATTGCACCTATCATTCGAAGAAAACTGTGCATTTCATGTAGTAGCATACCATGTTTTTCATGGACACAATGCATTTGCATTGATTGTTAGGTTTGCATTTTTCTTCATGTTGTGTCATAATGTCATTAGTTGCACGGCCATATACCTCTTTTGAGTAATAAAGCCAATTAAAATCAATGCTTAATTAAAATGAACTACACTATGTAACACCCTGGTTTTGACCCCGTTGCATTAGATGTATATGATGTATACATTGTAAATAATCATGTTGTGGAGCTAAAGGCCAAGGCCCCACCATTGATTGGTTATGCTATGTTTCGGGTTGAAATTGTCACCGATGGTATATTGGGGCATGTGGCATACATATCAAGTTTTGTCGTCATGTAAATATGCATCTTTAATTAAATGGACCCAACCAGCTACGTTCGCGACAACTAAATTGAGAAGGGGCATGATTTTCACAAGGATAAGGGTGGGGGAACTGTCAAACCTTGAGCCATGAGAAGAAAATCCATGTGTCACCACCCTGTTTTGATTTTCCCATCTTTCCTTGTTTTATCCAACCACCACCATTAAGAATTGTTGCTGTTAGTTGGGGCAGTTATGGCTGGGAGTGGAGTGTGGCAGGACTGTTAGTCCTTGCCCACATGCACACTCCACCAACGGATTGAACCCCACGATGGGAAAAATAATGACTATGCCCTTCATTCCATTCTCACTACTACACATTTTCTCCATTTTCAGTTCATCCTCCTGCATAGGCAGAGTTGTTCATCCTCACGCAGTGGTGGGATTCTTGTTCATTCTCACGCATAGGATTTTTCTTGGTTTCAACTCACGCAGTGAGCTGGGAGCCGTGCTCTTTCATCCACGATTTTCCTGTGAAGGGCCATTCATGTTTTTGGCTGTATGATCTCCTTACAGACTAGTATGGCCGTGTAATTTTTCGGTCATTTGAATGTTGAGATTGGGACTGTTGTTCTTCCCATGAGTTATGGTTGCCGACGTTCTCCTCAAGATTCATTGTGTTGCTGTGGTCTCCCTTACGTGGTGTTTGTTGTGGTCTTCTTTACATTTTGGGGACGGGATTCTATTCATTTTCATGCACAGGCATCTATTCTGTTTGATCTCACGCAGCCAGGAAGGGAGCTGCTTATCGATTGTCATTCACGTTCTTCCATAGAGTGGAATCTGGTGTGTTTCCCCTTTGTATTTTGGGGTCTGGTGCAAGTTTCCCTTATGCACAGGTTGGGAGATTGCATTTTCTTCCCCAATGTGGGTTTCATAAGTTTTCCCCCAGTGGCTTCTATTGTGTAGAATGGGCTGCTATTCCCCATGTTTGTTTGTTGTGTATGCAGTTACGCCTTGGGGGCTATCATAGACTGTTTGGAGTTGTTTTCCTCTGTTAAGCTGTAATTGATGATTAATTGCATGCGTGCAATGGTTGGTCTTCGGACTATGATGGGAGCAGGGATGGGGGCTTGGGTTGCTTGATAAACCTGGTGTGTTTGGAAACCACACAGACAAAACTAGAGGGATGGCTTTCTTCTCCACAACCCTTGAATAGCACTGGAAGGGAAGGCAGGTCCTGAGAGACTGTGTAGTAGAGAAGGGGCTAATTCCTTGTGTTGGGTGTGTGTGGGTGTCTTAGAAGTCAGGCTAGTTTTGGTGTAGGTGTTCCTAGCTCTGTAATGGGCTCACCAGCTTAGCATTTAGCCTTTCCCAGCTCCTTGATGGCCTGATAAACCTGACCATGTTGGCTTGGTTGTCTTGTTGATGTCCTAATAAACCCAACTGTGTTGGCTTGGTTGTGGGTTGTGTATCCTTGGCTATGTGTAAGCCTGCTTGTTCCTTATTCCTTGGAGAATCATGCCCAGCTCGGGGGTGGCAGCGTTGCTGAGAGATTAAGGAGCACGTTGGCCTATGGTTGGGTGGAATGTTGCAGCAACATAGCTGGTTGTGGAACGAGTTCTTATAAGATTAGTAACCTTATCTATTTTACTTCTGCAATCCTATTTACTATTAATGATTATGATGAACATGTGGAATGAACGCTTGTATGAATGTATGTTGCTTCCGTTGTGTATGATAAATAATTGCATCTGTGTATGTTCTACTTCAATGCATTCTGTTTCAGCATTTTTATGAATTCACATGTTCATGGGGCTGGTAGCCCAGATGGTTAATGCCATGGTAGCACCCTCTTCGTCGGTCTGAGGGTCGAGGACATTACACACTATTTTATTTGATAGGGTTCACCAACAAGATTAGGTTTTAGGGTCTTGGAATAGTTTATTGTGAGTAAGTTCTCCAAGACCACTAAACAACAACATGTATTTGTCTGTCCAGGTGAGTGTGTGAAATTCCTTGGTATAACCAGTGTTTCTCAGGATCCTCCTCTCAAAAGGGAGTTAAGCACGAGGCAGTGTGAGCGGTTATTGATTGGGATGACCCCTAGTAATAACTGAGTAGCACTGGAGATATTTCCAATATTGTATTTGTATCTGGGGGCTCTTTCGAGAGTTTCAGGCTTTGCTACCCTGCCCATACGATCAATCTCGCCTGTAACTGTCTGCCTGAGCATTGATTATATTGAGGTGACCTTAGTGGCCTTACCTAGGATATCAAGGGGTTACTCTACATGGGTTATTCTACGGGTGTCCCGACCAAGTTGGGGTCGGACAGCACAGTTGCTTTACGTGTTGAAGCTGAGGGCCACAATAGTTGGTTACTTACTTCCGCTTGTTGTGTATGGGAGTCTCAAGCCTCTCATAGGAAAGACATACCTACTTCATTCAGGAGCTCACTTATCCTACCCTTGATTGCTTGTGTTTGGATTCAGACTTTATTGGTGATTGCTCTGTGCACAGTAGCTTGCCTAGGTTTTGCGTAGATAGAGAATCTTTTATATTTTTTGAGTCATTGTGGATTCGGGTGCGACACCTCGTTGTTCTCATCGTTTAGCAAGACTTCCGCCTTCTACATCTCCTCCTCCTTTGGGAGAGAGAAATACACAATCCAGGCGAACTACTTTGCACATTGATTCACACACGATGGGAGACCATGTAGAAGGTATTCCTGAACCACTTTCTCCCATTCAAGTGGAAGATGGGGAGTTTAATCCTAACTATGATCCTTCACTTGATTTGACTGAGTTAGGTCCTGTAATTTCTAAGATAGGTACTTTTCATAATAGACCTACTTACTCTAGTGTTGATCCCCCATTGATGCATTGCCGACATGGAATAACGGAAGATGATGAGACTCATTCTGAACCTGTGAGCACTAGTTATGGTAGTTATGGTATGTCTGGTTTTCCCACACATGATTTGGCATTTCATGTCGAATCTGAGTTTGAGCCTAACACTATTCTTGGGGACACTCTCATTCCTTCCCATGCAGAGAGGTTTGGGAGCGCAAGTCACATTTCACCTTCCATCCCGGCAATGGAAGCTACATCACATATTCCTCCTAGGTCTAGGGTTAGTCATCCTATTAGGATACCAGATCCGAGACGAGTGACTATAGGGAATAACACATACATAATTACACATGTCCCTTCGTCCTCTGTCCCTAGTTCTTCGAATGTCCACCCTCCACCTCATTCAAGTGGTCCTTCGGGCCGAAACATTGCTATGAGCCATGTCCGTACTGCGGTTACTTGACCGGTTGTGTCTCAAGTTAAAATACCGCTCATTGTTTTGGGAGGTCATGTTCATACTTCTAGAGGTCATATTACTACTTCCAGAGCGTATATTCCTACCTCCGAAATTTATATTCCTACTTCTGAAGCATATATTCCTACTTACGGAATGTCTCATGGGACATCTCATGCGATGACTTATGGAACTTATTATGGGACGTAGTATGGACAGGGTTCTTTAAATTATGGGTGCGGGTATCAACAACCCACTTACTCTCCAAATTATGGCTTTGTAGCTTTGAATAGTCAAGGTACACCACACTATGGTGCTTCCATGCCACCCTATACGGGTCAAACGGGAGGAGGGCACTATGGCTAAGGCCATGGTGGTTATGGTAATCAAACCTATGTGAATCAGAACTATTAGGGAGCGTTCCATTGACCTAATCATCCTAGGCTCCCTTTCCTCGCAACGCTAAATCTTCCTGACTTGTCGAGATTGACAAACGATATTGTAGCTCATGACATGGCTTGGCCAGCTATCCTTACTAAGCTTCCCTCGGACATACCCAAATTTGAGGGAAAACCAGGAGAGGATTCGAGGGAACATGTTACTACCTTTCACCTATGGTGGTCTTCAAATTCCTTACACCAGGACTCAATCCGTTTAAGGCTGTTGCAACGCACCCTTATAGGGGCTGCTGCGAACTAGTATATAGAGCTACCTAGGGGGGCATTCGCTTTGTTCGATGACCTAGCGATGAATTTTGTTAACCACTTCCAGCTACCAGTGCGTTATGACATTGGTACAGAACTCTTGTCAACATTTCGGCAGGATAAAGCCACACATATCTCAGATCATATCTAAGAGTGGCGTAGACGGAAGAGGTTGATTAAAGCCTTTATACGCCAGAATTCCTCCTCAAATGGTTCCTTAAGTCGTTATTTCCTTATATAGCGAAGGATGTTTCTACATCCGGAGTGCAAAATGAGGAACAAGCCATCTTTAGGGAGCAAGAACTGGATTTTATTTATGCTCAATCCGGTTTGTTATATGAGATCATTCCCAATGCTCCATGTTCTAGTTTCGACCCCAAAGTTAAACCTGGACCACATGCCGATGGCATTGTTGGTTGTGCGAGTGTTGAACCTGTGGATTTGGTTGCAAAACAAGTTAGTCAATTGTCAATCAACCAATCTGCTTCAGGACAAGCCACGACTTCATCTCAACCCACCCCAATGGCAAGTGTGCTTTCGGTACAATCGTCGGACCAAAAGGGTAACCAGCAGCCTGGAAGGAATGAAAAGAAGGGTAAGAACAATCGTAAGGGTGGGAATAGGAATGAAAATGCTAATAATAATGAAAAGAATTCCTGTAATGCTAGGGGGGACAAGCAAGCTAAACGTAAGGTTAAATTTCCTTGTAAGTTGTGTAAGGAAGATCACCTCACTTACTTGTGCCCTCGTATCAATGAAGCCTCGAGATTCTTAGTGCAGGGCCCAGCTGTGCTGACTAACCCTTTACCTCACAATAAAAATATGAACTCAAGGACCCATGATCAGTTTGGTGGTGATCAAGATCCACCAGAGGGTAGTGGTCGTGGTTGCATTAACATGGTACGTGCTGCAAAAGTTGTGACCCATGCGAAGGACTATGGTTCGTCACAACCCAACCCAAGAAAGGAACCTGATCCACCAGGGACTCCTTTGCGTATCAAAAAACCTGTGGATAAACCTGAAGCTACACCTTGCATTCCTAAGGGAGTCCTTAAGCGTTCGGGGCATAATCCTGATGCCCGAGCCACCCAGAACTATTCTGTTGTTGAGGATTTGGGCCACACTCCTTGTGCGATGTCTGCACTAGAAGTACTTTAGAGTTGTCCTTCGTAAAGGAAGGCTTTTCTTTCTACCCTTGGTGTGAATGATGATAATTCTTCCTCCATGATTAAATTTGAAACCATAGGACTTCAGCCTCGCTTGCCTTACTATGTGTCTCTTTTGATTCACATAGAATGTCTTAACATGACTGTCAAGCGCACTATGATTGACGAAGGTGTTGTTTCTTCTGTGATGTCTTTATCAAGTTGGAAGGGTTTAGGTTCCCCTGAGTTGTCTAAATCATTGACCATGTTAACTGCGTTTTATGGGATATTGTTCAGGCCGCATGGGATCCTTCCTTCCCTTAAGGTATGTTTGGGAGGGAATACCATTGCGATAGAGGTCGAGGTGGTTGATGTGCCCCTTGACTACAATCTCTTGCTAGGTAGAAATTGGGTGTACAGTATGCAAGCCGTAGCTTCTTCCCTATTTCGCGTTGTATGCTTTCCATTTAATGGGAAGATAGTTACGATTGATCAAACATCATTCAAGAATCCGTCAGCTACCACATCTTTGGGAGCTTCGATCCGGATTATAGAGCACTCTGAGCCAGCAATTGGGAGTGTGGGTGTGGGCATGTATCCATCCCTCATGGGAATTTTTAGTTGTACTGCACCTATCCTTATGATAGGGTCTAGTTCCGGTGAGGCTTCGACATTTATGAGATCGGTGTCTTTTCACACGAGTCATATGGAAGATCCTTGGATTCTTCCTACACCGAGTACTTCGATGAACCCATCATGACGGACGTGTCATTGCCTACAACTATGGTAGCTTATCAAGCTAATCTTGAGTGTGTTGCAGAGCCTAGTCCTTCCTCTTCACGGATGGAGGAGGAGGACCCATATGTGTTGCCTGCATGGGAAGTACAATCTTCTCATGTGAATGACTTCCTTGATAGTGTTTTTCCTTCAGATGAAGTGATTATTGAGGCAATGTCAGGAGTTGAGCCACCATGGGAAGAGCTCCGTCATAGATCTTACTTTCTTCCTGAGATTGACCGCTTGGAGTGTGAGGAATTTAAGGAGGTTCTTAGTGAGAGAATTGATAGTCATATGGTTCCATTAAGCTCTCCTGGTCCAATGGTTGATGGAAACATGGCAAATATATCTCCAACGATTCCTATCAATATCTCTCACGATCCTAGCAGGATAGAGAATGTCTATATTGGGGCAGAATGTTCCCATGCTGAGATTCAAGAATACACTGAGATGTTTAAATAATTTTGTGATATCTTTGCTTGGTCTTACGATGAAATTCTAGGTATCAACCCTCGCATTGTTGAACACAAGATTAAGACTTATCCCAATGCTAAGCCTGTTCGACAACGCTTGCATGCAGTGAATCCTAGGAAAGCACTCGCGACTAAGGTAGAGATAGAGAAACTGTTGAAAGTAGGTTTTATCTATCCCATTCCCTTAACAGAGTGGGTTTCAAACCCCATTCCAGTTGACAAGAAGTAGGGAGTGATTCGCATATGTACTGATTTCCGTGATTTGAATCGTGTCTATCCTAAGGACAATTTCCCCACACCATTTATTGATCAGATTTTGGATAAGTGTGCGGGTAGTGAGGTTTTTTCCTTTATGGACGGCTTTTCCGGATACAATCAGATACAAATTAAACCCGAGTACCAACACAAGACCGCATTTATTTGTCTTTGGCAAACTTTTGCATATCGGAAAATGCCTTTTGGCCTTAATAACGCAAAAGCTACTTTTCAGCGGGCCATGACCTTGATCTTCCATGATCTCAAATCGATTATCGAAGTATTTTTGGATGACCTTGCTACTCATTCTTGTATGAGAATGCGTCATTCTTATCATTTGAGATTGGTATTCGAAAGGTGCCGCCATTATTTGGTCAGGTTAAATCCTCACAAGTGCATCTTTTATGTGAAATCTGGTCACTTATTAGGATTCACTGTTTCTAAAGAGGGTATAAGAGTAGACCATTTGAAGGTTGAGGTAATACTTCAGTTGTCTCTCCCAAAAAACATTCGTCATCTTCAATGTTTGCAAGGCATGGAAAACTTGTTACAGAGATTCGTTGTCAATTTTGCCAATTTGACTAGAGGCTTCATGTGATTTTTGAAGAAGGACACAACCTTTTGTTGGGATGAGCAATCCCAAGAGTCCTTTGATGCGCTCAAGTGAGCCCTAGCATCGGACTCGGTGATTAGTCCCCCAGACTATAGCCGTGTTTTTCTGTTTTATGTGGCCACGTCCATGGAGACGATTGGTATGGTTTTGGTTCAAGAGGATGAGGAGCTCCAAGAGCATGTCATATACTATCTAAGCCAGAATCTTATTGACACGAAAATTCATTATTCTCATGTTAAGAAGCTTGCCTTAGCTACTGTACATGCGGTTCAACGGTTGAGACATTATATTCTCCTTCTCCAGAACTTGGTTGCAGCCCATGTCAATCCATTTCAATTCGTCCTCACTCAAAGGATGATTAGGGGGAAATATAATAAATGGAATGTCATCCTACAAGAATTCGATCTCGAGTTTGTTTCGGCAAAATTGAAGAATTCGTTAATTTTTGCAGAGCTTATATCGGATTTCCCAAGCAAGGGCGAGGAGTTGGTTTGTGAAGATACGTTTATCGATGAGTACATCTTCTTAATCTCAACTTTAGACCCATGGTATGGGGATATCATTATATATTTACAAACATTGAAGGTCCCTACTCACCTCTCACGGGATGAACGACGACGGTTACATCACCTGTCTAAGAATTACCTCATAGTAGATAACAATTTGTACTGTCATGGGGTAGATTCCATTTTACGTCATTGTTTAACTCATGAAGAGGCTGAGGTAGTGCTGAATGATTGGCACGGAGGGGCGTGTGGTGGTCATCTATCTGGGCTTTCTATAGCCCAAAAAATGTTAAGATCGGGTTATTTCTGGCTGTCGATCTTTAAGGATTGTGTAGATGCAGTCAAGAGGTGCCATCCTTGCCAGGTGTTTGCACATAATATGCACTCGAAACCTGTCGTGTTACATCCCATCATCACTGCCAGTCCCTTCACTAAGTAGGGGCTAGATTTTATGGATTGCAACCCAGCTTCACCTGGGGGGCATCATCATATCATAATGGCTGTTGATTACTTCATGAAATGGGCTGAGGCTATGCCTACTATTAAATCCAACAGTGAGACAGCCGTGCACTTTATATTCAACCAGATTATTACTCGGTTCAGGATTCCAAAAGAGCTTGTCATTGACCATGGCTCGCACTTTCAGAATCGTATGATGGAAGAGTTGGCATCAAAGTTAGGGTACAAATAAGAGCATTCCTCCTATTACTACCCTCAAGTGAATGGACAAGTAGAAGTAGTGAAAAAATCACTCAAATCCATTCTCCAACGAACCATCGCATAAAGCAAGAATAATTGGCACATTATGTTGTATCCTGCTTTGTGGGCTTATAGAACTGTTGTTAAGACTGCCATGGGTTTTTCTCCATATCAACTTGTACATGGAGTGGAGTTGGTATTGTCGGTTGAGTGTGAGATTCCTTCTTTGAAGCTAGCCATAGAGATCTTACTAGACACTTCCTCGTTGGAGGAGCATTTGGCCCTCCTTGAGCAACTTGATGAGCAGTGTTGAGATGCCTTGGTGGCTCTAGAAGTAAATAAGCATCGCGTAAAGGTCCAGTATGATAAGTCTGTCTGTCCAAGGAGGTTTAGTGAGGGATACTTTGTCCTTTTGTGGGATCAACTGAAAGAACCCTTGGGGGCAGGAAAGTTTAACCCCATGTGGCATGGTCCTTACGTCATCAAATGTGTGTTAGAGAAGGGCGCTTATGAGTTAGTGTATTATGAGGGAATGGCCTTGGCGGAGCCTAGAAATGGGCTCTATCTCAAAAAGTACTATTCATGATTTTTAGCCAAGGCTGGTTATTGTATATTATTGTACAGTTTTGCATAGGTAGGTCTTTTTCTTATGGTGATCAGGTTTGTGATTAGTTTCCATTTCTTTTGGCAGATGTCAATGGAATCTTCCACCTTCATAGGGTTCACAGATGGTGTGAGCTGTCACACTCAACACTCAGCATCTGCTGCTTGGGTGATTTATACTCCTATGGGTCAAGTATTGTCTTCAGGAGGCGTATGTTTATGGCCATCTTCAAATAATGTTGCTGAATATAGTGTCGTTATTGAGCTCCTACAAGATGCCATTTTACATGGCATTCTCTCTCTTAAGGTACATCTTGGTTCAGAGTTGGTAGTGTCACAGCTTAATGGTTTGTACCATGTTAGAGATTCGACATTATTAAGAAGATTCTTACATGTGAGATTATTAGAACGACAATTTGATAATATAACATACATACATATTCCAAGAATTAATAATCAAGTTGCTGACTCATATTCTAACTACGTGTTAGATTGGAATTTGTTTCATACACAATAAGCTCATCAAAAACATAAATTTTTACACATGTAAATAAATAAACTGATCATCATAAAAGTTTTTATAAACATCCAAAATGTGGTAATACATAGTGTCATAATACAAAAATGGGGCTCTTGAGCCACCAAAATATAATACACGGTAGTACAAAATGTATCACTCCTAGGTATCTAAGCCTGTGGAGGAGGGGGGGGGGTTGTGATTATGGAATGTCACTACGACTATAGCTAGCCGTTGAAATAGCCGCATCCATGCTCATGGTACACCCACCACCTGGCGCTGCACGTTCTCAGGAAAGTCCTTGACTTGTGCCATGGGTACTCTGTGTGTCAGCCTCATGAAGTTGGTATGAATGATTTGGAGCGTCCACTCTGCATCCACACCCGTGATATCGTCTCCTCTTCCCCTCCGTCTATGATGAGGGAAGACTTCAAGCCATCGTGGTCCCACATCTGCATGCATATGGTAGATTTCACTATGTATTGTCACCCAAAAACATGTCTTTTTATTCCACATAATTAGAAAATACAAAAAAAATTAAATAACTCAAAATTTTTAAAGAGAGGGTCGAGATTCGTTACCTATGTCACTGTATGCCGATCCTGGTGGTAGCGGCATGTCTGGGTCTCCCCAGAAATCTATCCCCACATAGGGGTAGTCATCGATGGAAACTATCTATCGTCACCACAACGGAAAGAAATCAGCTGGATAGGGGTTAGACACCCTACCTCCACCCAGTCTGTGCATCACATCCGCCCAACATCGTTGGGCTGAATCTCGAACCCCATGTAGAGGAACATCAACTCTAGGGCTCAATTCTAGAACACACTCGAAGAAAAACATGCTCAGTATGCTGCTGAAACCGAAGTTTCACACTCTGCCCATCTTTCACTCACTGAGCTGGTGTTTCATGTTGCCCAGTAGTGTTGTGCTCCAATCGTATACCGTGGGTCTCATGCACTCCACTACATAGAACATCAGAGGCCGCGAGGCCTGGTGGAGTGAATCCAAGCCTGCTATCCTTCCCAGTGTCAGTAGGATGGCCTTTAGGCCCAACACCTATATGGAGTTAGTTGGGATCTGACTCCCCACCTTCTCTGTGTCCGGATAGTAGTACACCGTACTGTACTCATCTATAGTCAGGCCATCTCTGGGCCCGCGAGAACGTAGGTTCACTACTTCCCCCCGTTGGGAAAGTATAGTAATAAAGTATATGTCCTCCACTTCTATGGTGAGGGACATCCCGTCTATCTAGAACGACTCTGAGTCTGGATCCCAGTAGTCCACTAACATCTGCAATAGTCCTAGTTTGTCCCTTAAGCCACCAAGACACCAAAATTTGTAAAGCCCACATGCACGTAACATGGTTGAGCCATTAGATATGCCCTTATTGCCTCTTTTACATCACCATGTTCACATTCTCTCCATTCTAGGACCATCCTGCACAAAAAATTTAAGTTTTGTCCATTAAAATACTTGAAAAACCTTAAGCGCGGCCGCATATGCGACTGTTTGCCAAACAGTTGCGTATGTACATGACTGTGAGGGCATTTTTCACATATATCCAGCCCTATACATAGAAAAACCCTCGATTTCTGCGTGGGCCATGGCGCCTATTTTAGAATGGCCTAGAAAATCAAATACACCATGGAATTTGACAAAATTTGCATCAAAATGAAAGAGTAGAGCATGGGTAAGTACTTGGAGAAAATGATAGTGGATTTCACCGGTTGGATCTCCTAGAATTTGCTGTTGAAGTTCTAAGCTCAAATGGGTAAAAATTTCAAATGTTTTATAATGTTTTGAAATTTTTACTATTTATAGAAATTTTTCAAATTTTTGAAAATGTTTACCTCCTTTCCTATAGTTTGGACCGTTTCTAATCCTTTTGGACCGTTTTTGGACTAATTTATGATGTAGGAGACCTTTTTGAGTGTCATTTCAACTATTCAATTGACCCAATCATTCTGATTTCAGGTATCATGTCTAAACTGGTATATAGGTTAGGTTTCATCACCGTTTGCATTTTGCATGACCTTATGACCATTTCATTATAGCCTTAGGTACGAACCCACTCTATTATGTCACAGAACCTTCTTGTTGTTTTAGAAGTGGCATGATATGAGTGGTAGAGCTTGACCTTACATGGGTACCCTAGTTAGTGCCTTATTTGCATTTGGTGCCCATGCTGACATTTTGTCCCTTAGGGTGTGGGAGTCCGTTGTATAGAATTGCCATGACATTTCGCAAGAGCCTCATACTCCTCTTGATCTTTTGCTGGCCTATTTCCCTCAGGACTCCCTTATGTCAAGTTGTAATTGCATTATCATGAGCTTTGCTTGCCTTATTGAGCCTTACGCCGGCTTCCTTGACATTGAGTTTCAGCCATATAGCCCGAGCTTGTCTCATGTCTAGCCATGCAGAGCCATTTTATATATCCTTTGCAGCTTGATTCCCTAATTTTATCGGGAGGGGATTTTCCCTCGAGTGTTGCTATCTTACACATGTATCCTTGCATTGAGCATAGGTATGTTCCACTGCTTGGAACTAGTTTGTTTTCCCATATGACACTCATCTCGTCCTAGTCTGTAACTATAAAGTAGTTTTATTCTTTTTCAAGATTTTTAAAATATTTAAAAAAGTGCAAAAAATCAAAAAACCAAAAAGCCAGACAAGGAAAGATGTTATCTTTTGGCAGTCGTTGAGTCGTGTCGCCTTCAAACAGAGCACTGTATATCACATCCATTGGTTGGGTTTATAGTTTGACTTTAGGAGTTGTACTCATTTTATCTGAGTTTACCTCCACCGACTGGTTAAGCTTCCAGTCCCCATGGAGCCTCTGTCGATGCCTCCTGTGTCGCAAAGATGTCCCAGTTTTATATATTGAGTCTATGCTACCTTTATTTAGTCACCATTCATCGTTATGCTCTTGTTCAAAGGAATTTTGAAACTTGAGTCCACCATTCCTTAGTTATCTTGACTTTGCATGTCGGTCATTTCAGGTACAGTTACTGGTTCGTGCACCTTATGATCGAGTCCTTCCACATTATGCAGCTTTGTTGAGTACCTCATGTTGGATGATTGGGGATACCTTAATGCCCTCCTTCCAGCAGATTTCATCCCATCGAATTCAGATCATTTATTCTGGGATTGGAATCTAGAGTCATTTTTGAGTGCGTTGAGACTTGCAGTCATCAGTGGCAGGCTCTCTCGCCATCGATAGTTTTTGGGAATACATCAATGTCCCCTGATCAATGGATCCTCTCAAGTGTTCAACCTCAACACATTTATTCAAACTTGTTAGTTTGCACTCTAGTACCTTGATTCCCATTTTCATTATCGGTGGGTGATCTCGCGTCTGTTAACGGTATACATCAATGACCGGTAATCAGACGATGGAATACTATGTTCGACCTCGACACCTCTATTCACATAGTAGGACATGTACTCGTAGTGGTTTGTGTAGAAGACCTTCCAGATTGGTGGCATCTCTTATATGCTACCTCCTTGATAGTGCCAGTGTTCATGAGATTCCATCTCTCGTGACTTGATTCCAGTATATGTCAAACATTTCCAGCTATTATGGAGATCTTGATCCATTGTATATCTTTAGCCATTATGGAGATCATGATCCTTTGTAATATATTCATCATGGAGATTATGATCTATGTATATTGTATGTGGCGATGACTACTTATGTGATATTTTGTATCATGCCTATTCATGGCCATTGTACTCTTATGTATCCGGGACTGCTATATGTATTTGCAGTTATGTGCAGAGTTGTATCGTTGTACTATGTTGATTGGGTGGCTCGTCTTCCATTTGGGATCCTTCATCACTCCACTTGTGGGATGGACTTATAATGTATTTTGGCCATTGTATGACCCCTCTGACCTCACACATTAGGGGGCATCTGTTATAGCTGATTTCACCACTCTAGGTGAATCACTCTGGTATGGCCTTCTCGTGTCCCTCTGTAGACTCCTTAGACCCCTTGGACCATTTTTTTTCCTTTGATGTTTCCTTGACCATCCCTATAAACATGTGAAAATTAATACACGCGACTTTTTAACCCCTAATCGCATATATACGCGGGTTTGACCCCTAAAACTGTGTACATCGGGATGTGTACAAAATCCAAATCCCTTTAGAGTTTTCCTTGACATGGATCTGACTCACTTGACTCTTGGCCTTCCATATGCCTTGAGATCGCTCGGATTCGACCTTTCATTAACCCTTTGAAAAGCTATATAAGGAACTCTTTGGATACATTGAAGGCATAAGAGAATTGAGAGCAAAGAAACTATAGTCCATTGTTGCTGAAACTTGTGCTTGAGTCTGCATCCCTTTGTCCCTTAGAGCACTTTTGTGTTCTTCCCAAGCTTTCCTTTTGCTTGTGAGCTTGCTATCGAGAGATGGAGGATTGAGGTGGTGGAGGCCCAAGTGGGGGATTCAGTTTCTCCGATTCACAAACGTGCTGACAAAGGTTGTATCCATTGTAATCTCTCATTTTATATTAATAGAAATATCTTTTCCTGACCAATAATGTATGTTTGAATGAATATTTTATCCATGGATGATTTCAAATGCTTATACATTGTTAATTATATATGCTAGAATAGATCTAACACCAATATATATAGTATGCTTGTCTTGTTTACTTTTTGTTGAGGAAGTGATTGATCAATTCAAGCTGAAGTTGGAAAGCTCAACGGGGATCTACTTCAACCGTCCGGAATAAGGTATGATGTCTGATCCTTTAGTGTTAGATATTTGATTTCTATTGCATATTGGAAAGGATTGATTTCTGGAGTCAAGCTGTCTGTTGTGGTACTCCAAGCCATAGGAATTTCTCTCCGTAACAGCCATGTTTTCCTGCAAAATACAATTATCCTTATCTTTCTGTTTTGTAAGTGAATTTAAACAAAAAAAATAAAGTAAAATTAGTTTTCTCGGATTCTTTATCAATGTAAGTGTTGAGTCGATTCAGGCCTAGTGTTGTAACCGTGCTCTAATACCATTATGTAACACACCTAAAAATCATAAAAATAAATAAAAAATTACTTGCATTATTTATTATACTTACTAGCAGGATTCCTCATTATTTACTTCTGTAAGTTTTAATATAGTTCTCATGTTTGTTGTGATAGGTTTGTTGATTGTGGCAGTGGATAGCTCCTTTTGAAACTTTTAGTCATGCCCATGCACGTGATGTACTTCGTTTTCTTGTTTTTAATTGGTTACTTTTTATGAGGGCTTTACTTGCCTAAGGTTTGGGGAGACTATCCATAGTCTTGACCCCAACCCTTATGTAATAATTTGGTTAAGTGACAAAATGAAAGGCCTTAGGCCTTGCCATAGTTTAAGCTATGGTGTGTGGTGACCTCCCTTTAAGCATAATGGATTAGGGTTTGTAAGGCATATGATACAACCATATGATGACCCTTCATTATATTAATAAAGTTGCAAAGGTTTAAAACATGTTTTAGCAATAAGAAAATATATGGTTTGTAAAGGGGTATGCCTTACCCTATGATCCACGATGGTTATGATTATTGGCATATTTGGTTTTATACCTTAATTGCAATATGATATGGTTTTGGCTTATGTGTTTTATGCCAATATGGTTGCAATGTATTATGGTTCTTGGATTTTTAAATGTTTGGCATTACATGCCATGGTTCATATGATGCAAAGGTTCTTGGCATTCAGGTTATAAAGTATGGTTTTGAAAGCAATGATTACAAATTATAATTTGCTGGATGAGAGTTATGATAATCTATCCTTGGTTGAATTTGGAAATTAAAGCGTGACCTGAATGCGAGTTGACATCGCAACTAGGCCTTCCACGCAGATGTTGAGCTTCATTCTCCACTGTCCATCTATCCAAATTAAAGCTAGGGTTTGGAAAAAGGTTTAATGTGGTTGGAAGTTTTCAAAAACCTCATTTTTGCTACCTGGTTTATGTGGGAAGGTAGAGCCGAGTTCTGCTCTGTTCGCAGTGGAAATCTATAGGTTGTTGGGTCTTTTGTGTGGCTGGTAAGTGCCGAAGAGCTCTACTCTGATTACCATGGAAATGTATAGGTTGTTGGTTCTTTTGTGTGGTTGGTAAGAGCCAAAGAGCTGATCCGTCGGATCTCAACTTGAGTGCATTAAAAGTTTGTTTTAAAAGAATGTGTTCAACAGGTTAATTAATGGATCAGCATTAAAACAAATTAAATGCTCAGAATAGGAAATGAAAAACACAACACTGATAGACAGATATAATGAAGAACATAGAATCAGAGAGTCACAAATAGAAGATGATAACGGAGTTCACCCCCTCCACTGGGCTACGTCTCCGGGTCCCTCTCCAATGGGTACCAATCCAATTAATGGTTTTAAAATGGTACAAAAATGGTTCTGGAATCAACTTCAGCAACTGCGAACAGAATGTTGTACAAAGTCTTTAAGACCTCTCTTCTAGAAATTACAATTAGCATTCAAAGACAAAGAAAGCTAAAATATAACAGAGAATGTCGACTTCTACAGCACAACATCTGGACACTTCGCAGCAAAAGCTCTCTACGCTTCTCATAATAGGGAAACGATGCTCTATGCTCTAAAAAAAATCTGAGTCTCTCCACTCTGTCTGCCCCCCCTCTTCTTGGGCCAGCATCCCCTATTTAAGAATTCAGAGGAAGGATAAGTAACGAATTCTTGTCGTTACAAGCATATGCTAAAACTGAATCATGCAACTCCACCAAATGGCTGCCCAAGCATTATGTTACCACGATGTTCCATATCCCCGAAACGTTGCAACCAACTCCACGCACATGTGCCGACTCACAACACGTTGCAATGACTTGCAACTGGGCTATGCCACATAACGTAACTGTTTGATGCCACCACCAACTCCATAAAAATTACCAATGTTGCAGCATATGAGGACTTCGCCATATACCCGCTCTGCTGTCGCAGCATGTGAGTTCTTCGCCACATACCTGATCCGCTGTCGTAGCATACAAATGTCGCAACATATGAGTAACTTCCATGAACCATTCGATGTCCAACTTGACGGTGCACAAACTGCGTGGCCCATACTTAACTGCGCGGCATGTGATAAGCTGAGTGGCATACGATAAGCTGCACGGCATGTGATAAGCTGCGCGGCATGCAAAAAGCTGCATGGATGTGCATATAATGTTTAGCATATGAGTTAAAACCATAGATTAATAACTAGTGTACCATATTGGATCAGTGTAAACAAAAGATGAATAATCCACTAGATCATTCCTCCCCATTGGAGAGCTTTTGGACCACTAAAATCCTGAATTACTCGGCAAGTAAGTGAGGGTACAGCTCCCTCACTTTTCCAATCTCCATCCATATTGCTTTGCTAGGATGCATGCCTTTCATACCCACTCGAAGGTACTCAGTATTCCCCCTTCGTGAAGTTCTTACATTTCTGTTAAGAATAACATCATCCTGCAACTCTTTCATGTATTCAAGTGCCAAATCATCAACTGAAGGAATCTGTATGTTAGTTTCCTCATCCATGATCATAGGAGGCTCATACAGTTTAAGATTCTCAACATTGATAACTGAATAAATTTGCATGTATGGAGGTAAATTCAAGCGAAAAGCATTAGTACCAATCTTTTCCAAGATCTGAAAAGGACCATACCTGATAGGCTTAAGATTTTTACCTTCACCTTTCATTCTTTCTTTGGTGATATGTAACCACACTCTGTCACCAACCTGAAATTGATTATCAACTCGATGCTTGTCATGCCTGGCTTTGTACTTTTCCTGGCTCTTCTCCAACTGTTCTTGAACTGCCTACTGCACTACTTGGATTCTCTGAATGAACTTTAAAGCTTTATCTGCATCATGATGTCCATCCACTGCATCTTTTCCAAAAGAGAAATCCATAGGTGTTTTTGGCAGATAACCAAAACAAGTTTCAAAAGGAGATCTTTCCGTGGAAGAATGAATTGCATGATTGTAAGCATGATGTATATACTGCAACTTCTCATCCCAAAGTTTAGGATGTTTACTACAATATCCTCTAAGCAGCTGAACCACTATCCTGTTCACTACCTCTATTTTCCCATCGTTATGTGGATGAAAAGCTGTACTTTTCTTAAGTTTAGTATCCATAAGCTCCCATAAAGTTGACCAGAATTCTCCCAAGAACTAGGAATCCCGATCAGATACAATAGACATGGGTAGCCCAAAATGTACCCAAACATTCTGAAAGAATAGATGAGCTGTTTGTTCAGCAGTGATCTGTTTATTACATGGCATTAAGATACACATTTTGTTGAATCTATCCACAACAACATATAGGTAATCATGCCCTTTTCTAGACATAGGTAGTCCTCTTACAAAGTCCATGGAAATGCTTTCCCAAGGACGATAAGAAACTCGAAGAGCTATGTACAAACCCAATTTCCTATTGCTAGGCTTACTTGTTGCACACATAACACAACCCCTTATGTATTTAGCTACAGTTTCTTGCATTTGAGGCCAATAACAATGATTCTGCAATAATGACTGTTTTACTTACTCCAAAATGTCCTGCAATCAATGAACTATGTGCTTCTCGAATCACATGCACTCTCTCTTTCTCGGGAATACAGAGTTTACCGAGATGATACAAGAGCTGATTATGCACATAATAGTTCTCTTCCTGTTTACCATGTATTAGTGATGCATATACTTTCTTGAAATCTTTATCTTCTGCATACTGTTCAATATCAATTTCATGTGTTAATGAACTGTTTTGAAGAATGATTGAAGCATTTGTAGGAGGCCTTGATAACATGTCTGCTACCTTATTATGAATTCCCTTTTTGTACTTAATTACAAGATGAAACTGTTGTAAGAATCCCATCCATCTTAAATGCCTACTTTGTTGTATTTTAGTCTGAGATTGTAAATATTGAAGTGGTTGATGATCAGTATGTATGACTGTTTCTTTTCCCATGATATAATGTTTCCATTTCTTCACACTCTGTACTAAAGCATACAACTCTTTATCATAGGTCGGATAGTTACTTATCGCAATAGAGAACGTTTCTGAATGGTAATAGACTGGTATCCTCCCTTGCATCAAACGACTCCCATGGAAACCCCCCTGGCATCGGTTTCGATCTCAAATGGCTGTTGCAAATCTGGCAATGTCAGAACCGGTGTTGTACTAATCTTTTCCTTTAAAGTGTCAAAGGATCTCTGATGCTTGCCTCCCCACTGGAAAATTTATTTAACACTTGTCAATGCATGTAAAGGCACAGCAATGGAGGAAAACCCATAAATGAATTTCCTCCAATACTGAACCGCACCCAAAAAACTTCTGATTTCAGTAACAGTGTTAGGCCGTGGCCAGTTTACAATGACAGCAACCTTGGCTGGGTCCACTTGCAGGTGGCCTCCACCAATGATATGGCCCAGATATACTAAATAATTTTTAGCAAATTCACATTTAGACATCTTTACATAAAGCTTCTCCTTCTTCAGTACATCTAAAACTTTTTTCACATGTACAATATGCTCTTCCGAGGAGATACTAAACACTAGGATATCATCCAGATATATAATTACAAAATCATAAATGAATGATCGAAAGACATCATTCATGACCCGCATGAAAGTAGCAGGTGCGTTACAGAGCCTGGAAGGCATCACAAGCCATTCATACAAACCCTGTTTTGTTTTAAACGCTATTTTCCAGGCATCATTTTCAGCAACCCTGTTTTGATGATACCCACTACGCAGATCCAATTTTGTAAAATAAGTTGCATGTTTCAATTGATCAAGCAAATCATTAATGTGAGGAAGAGGATACCTGTTTTTAATGGTGATTTTACTAAGGGCCCTATAGTCGATGCACATCCTCCAAGACCCATCCTTCTTCGGAATCAAGACTATAGGAGAGCCACAAGGAGAAGTGCTCAGCCGGATGACCCCCTTCTCAATCAGCTCTTGAACCTGCTTCTTGATTTCCTTATTTTGCATCACAGACATCTGGTACATAGCTATGTTCGGGAGTGGCACATCCTGCTGCAAATGTATCTCATGCTGAATCTCTCTCTTTGGTGGTAACCCCTTCATATCTTGAAACAAATCATCATACTCAGAAATGATTTCAATCAGTTCAGATTTATGCCTAGGGTCACATCTTTCAAAAGATTTAGAGATCTCTTCATCTTTCACCTTAACCATCATTAACACAAAATTCTTACTAGCATTTACCAGCCTCTTTATTTGTCCTGCAGAAACTATTGCTAGATTGGTTTTTGTCTTATGTGCTCTGATACCATAATATGATCCATTGGATCTCAACTTGAGTGCATTAAAAGTTTGTTTTAAAAGAATGTGTTCAACAGGTTAATTAATGGATCAGCATTAAAAGAAATTAAATGATCAGAACAGGAAATGAAAAACACAACACTGATAAACAGATATAACGAAGAACACAGAATCAGAGAGTCACAAACAGAAGTTGATAACGGAGTTCACACCCTCCACTAGGCTACGTCTTCGGGTCCCTCTCCAATGGGTACCGATCCAATTAATGGTTTTAAAATGGTACAAAAACGGTTCTGGAATCAACTTCAGCAACTACGAACAGAATGCTGTACAAAGTATTTAAGACCTCTCTTCTGGAAATTACAATTAGCATTCAAAGATAAAGAAAGCTAAAATATAACAGAGAATGTCGACTTCTACAGCACAACATCTGGACACTTCGCAGCAAAAGCTCTCTACGCTTCTCATAACAGGGAAACGATGCTCTGCGCTCTAAAAACAATCTAAGTCTCTCCACTATGTTTGCCCCCCCTCTTCTTGGGCCAGCATCCCCTATTTAAGAATTTAGAGGAAGGATAACGGATTCTTGTTGTTACAAGCATATGCTAAAACTGAATCATGCAACTCCGTCGAATCGTTGCCCAAGCGTTATGTTACCATGACGTTCCATATCCCCGAAATGTTGCAACCAACTCCACGCACATGTGCCGACTCACAACATGTTGCAATGACTGGGCTATGCCACATAACGTAACCGTTTGATGCCACCACCAACTCCACAAAAATTACCAATGTCGCAGCATATGAGGACTTCGCCATATACACGCTCCGCTGTCGCAGCATGTGAGGTCTTTGCCACACACCCGATCCGCTGTCGTAGCATATGAGTAACTTCCATGAACCATTCGATGTCCAACTTGATGGTGCGCAAACTGCGCGGCCCATACTAAACTGCGTGGCATGCGATAAGCTGCGCACCATGCGATAAGCTGCGCGGCATGCGATAAGCTGCGCCCCATGCGATAAGCTACGCGGCATGCGATAAGCTGCGTGGCTATGCATATAATGTTTAGCATATGACTTAAAACCATAGATTAATAACTATTGTACCATATTGGATCAGTGTAAACAAAAGATGAATAATCCACCGGATCAAGAGCTCTGCTCTGTTTATAAGTTAAGATGGTGCATGGGTATTTCTTCTTGGTTTATGCAAGTGCTAACAACGTGATGTTTGTATCTTCACCGAGGTGTTATTGGTCTTCTCAATTCCTTTGGTGGACTGTAATGCAGAGTGTGTTCCACGACCTCACCCTTAAAAATTACATGTTTATCACATAAGGGTTTTTAACTGAAACTTAACTGCTGCATTTTACTTTGTAATGATTTAGCATTAAAAAATGACTAAGTTTCTTTTGTTTGTGTTTGCAGGAAGAGGAGGGATAAGGGTGCTCTGGAGGAGTCGACCCTGGCCCTCTTTGCAAAATGTCGAGGTAAGGTTTTATCCCATGTTTTCCTCCATTTGATTTATTTCATAAATGTTTACTTGTTTCTAACTGTAACAAAATTGTATAGGTTAAAGGCGTTGGAGAGGGAGGCAATAGGGTCACTTCCTCCCATTCCTGTGTTTCTAAACACCCACATAATATTTTCTCAACCTTAATTAAAATATTATTTTTTTGTTTAAAGTTTCAAGTAGCATACTAACTTAACCATACTTGTGGTTGCAAGTCTGCATGCTGGGTCACGAGCCATGAGGTTACGAGTGGTAGCCACAATTGTTTTTACGATAAGTTCTTGATTTTGATTACATGCGTTTTGTAAAACCCTAATGGTTTTCCTTGCACTGGCTTTGCATCCATTGCTTCAACAGTGTGAAATATAAGTTTTGTAATGTTTTAATACATTCTTGACAGGGTTTGGGTGCCATTTGAATGGTCTTACTCCCATTTTCTTACCCTTTTAACGCTGGTATTTAAAGAGCGTGGAATCCATCAAAGATGGTGTTACAACCACTTCTTATTATATGTTTTGAATATTAATAATGATGCCCGTCCTTTGAGATGTGTGATTCCAATATTCGTTTTCTCTTTATTAACTTACATACTATTTATGTTAAATCAATGTTTGCCATCATTAATGGTCTTACGATCACAGATACAATAATTAATTTGGTGTTATACTGCCGCATTCGTTTAGTGAATATGATGGAGGTGTCTGTATGATATACTAAGGTTTTTTCGTCTGCATAGATAGTGGTGGCCATGATATGGACTTACGGCCCTATCTTTACTTTGTTTGTTGAATTAATAAGAGAGCCGTAGGGTCTGCAATTTCTTGTACTGTAGATAAAATTTTGATATTTGTAAGGCTCAACTTCCATTAATCGTGGCTTTTAAAGTCGATCCTTTGGGGGATTACGAAAGCTTGTTTCGTGATTGGGGTTTGATGTAAATGAACGCAGCTGTAACAACTAGCGTATATGTTGGGAATGAAAATATATTTGATTTAATTCATTATATGCATTTAATTTACATCGTGGATAACATAATACTAGCTTAGGATCTCCGATCCGTATATATTGGCTTATGTATAATCTAAAAATATTATCTTAACAGATTTCCTTAATTTGATTTTAATTTGATTTTAGGACACGACTCATAAAATCTCGATTTCTCTACAGTGGCCTGTAGCCTGTTAGATTTAGATAATTTTCATTCATATTTTAATACTATAGATCTATGATTTAGATAATCTAAACTGTAGATGATGTATGTTTTTGGGATCCTTGATCTAGTGGTGTTGTTTGCTTAGATTCGTAAGACTGGTTTAAGTGATCATCGTTCTGTAGAAGATTGATGTATAGTTTTATTACAGATTATATAATTATGGTATTATAATCATAAAGTAAGATTCTTTCATATGTTTTAATCATACAGATCTATTCTATACATCAATAAGATCTTATGCTTTCATTCTACTATAATTCTATATTCGGTAATAATCTTCCTATCCGCACACACACACATATAATCTTGATATTTTAAAGATTAGAAAGATAGAGTATATATATAT
>LPNX010387663.1:0-11643 GCA_001517045.1 Pseudotsuga menziesii
CTAAACCATGGAGTCTCTCCACATGGTTTGTCTCAATTGCTAGGACTCCCCCGTCCTACTAGCACCTTTTTCATTACCGCTCATTCTGAGCTTTCCAGGACAGTCACATGTCCACATGCACCTCTAGGATGCTCTCATAGTCTTCGATTCCAGCGATACCTATATCCAAACATTGAACAAATTCACATGTTTAGTTTATTCTCATTAGTTTTCATCTCTAGAACAAGAGCTTAAAACATCATATCCAAATCATATACACATGTATATTCATAAGAAAAATAATCCAATACTTATCTGTATTGTACGTTTCCTCGTTCGTCCACAGGATCCTGCTTCGCTTTGCAAGCCTTGGGATCGCCTATGGACTTAGATGTTAGGTCAGCACGCAGGCTTTTCCTCAACATCAAATAATCAATGTCCAACCAGTACATAACCATGTCAACTGGGCTTGGAACTTTATCATGACCATTTCCAGGTCTAGGATCTACTATGGATCCTTAGGCACATCACAGCCCATTATACACTCATGTCAACAATGACACATACACTTATACCAACCATACACTTATACCAACATACACTTATATCGACCATAACCCTTACTCCGCAACCCCTCACAACAACCATTTACCATTTTACCTTTACCTTTTACCTTTAGCCTGTCAACACAAGCAACACAAGAAATACAAGAAAACTCATTAGCGTTATTGCTCTTAAAACCATAATCACATTTCATATCATTCACTATCAAGTATTGAGACACCAGGAGTGCGTCCACTCCCTAGAGTGTAATCAATATTGAAAATCCTTTCATGATCTGACATCGGAAAAGTGTGCACCCATTCCCAGTGTGTGTCATGCAGGCCCTATCCATATTCAAGCAATCGGTCATCATGGAAATAAATCAAAACATGTTCTGCATATGGAAATTTAATAATTAAACATTCATATTCATAGCAAGGGTTACAGAACACTTATCCATTTGCCGTCGCAGTATGCCTTTATATCTGTTAGGCACCGTCAAGGAGTTGGGAAAGGCTGAATGCTAAGATGGCGAACTCGCTGCAGAGCTAGGAACACCTACACCAGAACTAGCCTGACTTCTAAGACACCCACACACACCCAACACAAGGAATCGGTCCCTTCTCTGCTACACAGTCCCTCAGGCCCTGCATTCCCTTCCAGTGCTACCCCAGGGTTGTGGAGAAGAAAGCCAGCCCTCTAGCTCTGTCTGTGTGGTTTCCAACACACCAGGTTTCACAAGAAAACCAAGCCCCCGACACAGTCCATATCCACACATGTCTTACCGACATAATCTATGCCATCTCACTCATGTTACTACCAAACATGCAGTGCATATGAGACATTTTCAAAATGTCTGATGGCGTTTCACCCGAAACCCGTTTCCAAGATAAGGGAAAACCTTCCCATGAAGTTTGGCTTCTGCAGGCCATCACACATGGTATTCCTGCAGTGTGTACCCCTGACACATTCATCAAATAGCCAAACAGTCAGTCATTACCTGATACTACAATCCTAATTGATCGTTCCATAACCAAGCAATGACATTAGCAATCAAATTCAATAAGAATTTGCAATTCTATCTACTACAGAAATTGACTTGCTCAATTGTGGGTTTCTTATAAGTAGCATTACTATGCCCATTATAATTTTATGCTTACTATCATAACATGAATACCCACTTACCATGTGTCCCTCCTGACACAATCTCACACAAGCCAACAATGATTAGTAGTCGTTAGCACTTTCTTAAATTCGAAATCCACAATTCAAATTTAACAACCCATACCAACTAATGTTCACAACCATGAGACTTCTTCTCATAAATGGTAGATTCTGGCATTGGTCAGGATCTTACCTCTCACTGCCATGCTAGAAATAATCTACCTGAAACATAAGCTTAAAACATCCAAACACAAGCTTATGCAAGCCAACAATGGCTAGTGGTTGTCAGCAATTTCTCAAATCCGAAATTCACAATTCGAATTTTAACAACCTATTATGCATATCATATGGTAGATTCTGGCATTGGTCAGGATCTTACCTCTCACTGCCATGCTCGAGTTAATCTACCTGAAACATAAGCTTCAAACATCCAAACACAAGCTTATGCAAGCCAATAGTGACTAGTAGTTGTCAGCAATTTCTTAAATTTGAAATTCATAATTCAAATTTAACAAGCTCTTTCACATGGTAGATTCTGGCATTGGTCAGGATCTTACCTCTCAATGCCGTGCTTGAATTAATCTACCTGAAACATGAGCTTCAATCAACCAACACTTGGTAAGTCTAGATGCATATAACCTTTTTATTGCTACAACCATCACTGAAGTATTTTCAGAATTTTATAAAATTCAAATACTTCCAGCCATTAGTCACATCAGTATATGCCAAAACTCATTTACTTCATGCAATCATTATCATACTACCATTGCAAGGTATAATCACACCATTCATGCAATTAAATGAAGTGGTTAGATACCCTTACTTTACAAGTGTATCATTCATACCACCTTGCTCTTCAATAGGGCATTTCTGGCAGCCAATTGATCATGACTATCATGCATTCATAACAGCCTTCGAAACAGTTCCAGAATTATCATTAATTCATCATTTCATCCATTAGTTCTCCATAATATCTCATGCATTCATCTCAATGCACTCATGCAATGCATCACAACATTTGCACCTTTACTTAGGCAATCAGTCACTCACATCCTTCATATGCATACATTCAATGCATAACAACAAGATTCATAAAATATTCTTAATGTATGTCCATTCAACGCTACCTTGCATTGATTCAGGAACACTATGCATTCAACCATATCATGGCCTAACCATGACTACCTCATATAGGATGCATTACTATAATCAATATCATTAACATGTATAGGCATGACACCTTTCTACATTCCAATATTCACATGGTATGAGGTCTCTTACCTGGACCAATCCATGGAATCTGTCATAACCAACTCTTACCTGCATGGGTCGTACTTACACCCTTTCCATGACCAATTTGGTTGGTCCTTGCAGGAGATTGCAGAATTTGCTCACCAACTTTTGTTATGGACCCGTTGCCTTACCCCTTTCTTCATAGGGTTGCTGGTCACATTGCTCAGCATCAACAATATACTCGGCTAGGTCCATGTCATCGTTGGTTTTGCCACTAATGCCAAAATCAAAACAATGATTATCATTAGTGGTTCATTATAAATATATAATTCCCAATATTCTTACCAACATGCAATATCCTATGTGTGTGATACATATCCTCATGCATTTCCAGTATAAACTTAGGGAATAGTTAGTAAGACAGGGTTTTTAAGAAAAACTTCCCTTTTCAAGTCTTTCATCCTAGCATGGAACTCCTTTTCCACACAGCAGCTGGTTGACTTCATAGTCCTTGCTGCCCCTGGGCATGCAACTGTCCAGATTTGTCCATTTGATAACAACGGCCCTCATTAGCACTTTACTGATTCATGCTCAGATTCTGGTCACTTATCCTTGTTCCTCGCTGGATAAGCTTTCCAACGCCTGTTCACATGCGTCATTCGGACCTCGGATGTGAAAACCACGCCACTTCCAAGAATGAAGACTTTCACTAATCTCGACACTTTCATTACACTACTGCAAAGTAGAATTTTCACATTCTTCCAATGATCTCAGAGCCATTGTGGCAGCTGCATTTTTGGCATCCCTCTTTTCCTTTGTGAAATCCCTCTGATTCGAACTCTTGCCCAAATCACAGGATTTTCCTTCTCACAAGAACGACTATCTCAAGGGATGACGGGGGTCAAGGGGGCTTGCCCCCTTGTGGATTCCGGGTCGAGGGCAGCGCCCTTGTTTTTTTTTTTTTTGTAAAATATTGATTTTCGCGCAATCTGGCGCATAATATCGCTGCCTCCTTTCTCATTTTCAGCCCTGAAATTCCCCTCAAAAACAGCTGAAAAATCCTTCTGAAAACAGTTGAAATCGGCTAGGAAACCTCACGGAAAACTCAAATTTTCTCCCTTGCAGAATCGGCTCTCACTTCATCTATCCACCCGACGTATCGGCTCTCAGAACAATCATCACGTCCGCTGAATTGGCTCCTTGGAAGCTCCCAACCTTCCGCAATGGCGGCTCCCCGGAAGCTCCCAACCTTCCGATTTGGCACTTGCGTCGGACGTCGACGGACTTTGACATCGGGAGCCAAATTGCTCCTTCACCCGCAACGGCGGATGCTTACTTCACAAACTCTTCCGACTGCCCCAATACTTAAACAATTTTCTAACCTTTCTGCGGCGTCGGTGATCGGTCGTCTTTCGAGTCGGATGCAGAATCGCTTCACCATCCGCAACGGCGGATGGGAGACTTCATCAATCGTTCCGCAACAATGGAAGTCCACTTCTCAAACCCGTCCGATTGGTGAACTAACTTCGAGCCTTAACCTTTTGACGCGTCGACGATCGGAGGACTTTTCCGTCGAAAGACTTAATCGTTTGGGCCTCCGCAACGGCGGACGGAAAACTTCACCCATTCATCCGCAACGACGAACGCCCACTTCACCGGTTCTTCCGATTTGGCACTCAGAACCATTTGAACGTCAGACGTCGGAGGACTTTCGTAACGTCGGACGTCGGACCACTTTCCCTTCCGATTGTTCCGACACTTAGGCAATTTTCGCGGCTTCCCCAAACGGTTCGGAGATCGGATGACTCTCACGTCGGACGCGGAATCGCTTCGCCGTTCGCAACTATGGATGGAAAAATTCACCAGTTCGTCTGCAACTGCGGACGTCCACTCCTCCAATGGCCCGATTGTTCCATACTTAGCCAAATTTTCTTAAAATTTTTGCTGCTCTGCTGAACAGAGAAGGTAATTGTACCTTCTGTCACTGCACCTTCTTGGCCCATAGAGGCCCATTGTTGCAACCTTCGCTCTGATACCATACTGTCACGTCCCCATGCCTCCGACCAGCGAAGAGGACGCGACGGACATCAAACACGACCAGGCAAACCGCCCATGAACATAAATAGAAAATCAAATGCTGAAATTAAAAGCTTACAGGATGCATACTAAGATGCCTAAGCATACCCAAATGCATGAATCCTTCAATCATATAGCGGAAGCAACAAAAATACATTCCAGCATTTAACATCAATATAAATTACAGAGATGAAGTAACCAGCAGTACTTATCTTTTGATGAAGAATTCACCGGCAACCAGCTACATCGCTGCAACGTTCCACCCAACCATAGGCCAGCGTGCTCATCAATCTCTCAGCAACGTTGCCACCCCTGAGCTGGGCATGATTCCTCCGGAATAAGGGTCAATTGCAGGCTTATACATAGCCAAGGGGCACAAACAGCAAACCAACACAGTTGGGTTTCACAGGCTTTCAAAAGACAAGACAAACCAACACAGTCTGAAGGCTAACCATTGCACTCAGGAAATTACTTAGCTGTCACAGCTTAAACAGGGAAAACGAATTCCTGAGTCATTCTTGGCCCTATCGTGGCCAAAATGACTCTCACTCGAATTTACAATGGCCCCAAACGTAACAACAAATACATTCACAACATGGGGAAGACTACAGCCCCGAAATCTACCAGTGAGCACAACTTACAGCAGGGAAAAACGACCCAATTAATCTGTGAGACAGCCAAAAACGTGAATGGCCCTTCACAGTCAGTCGTGGATGCAAGAGCATGGCTCTCAGCTCACTATGTGCGCCCCCAAACAGAAGAATACCTGTGCGTGGGTAAACAATCCGACCCAGCAAGGAAAAGAACAGACAATGGAGGCCCCGCGTGAGGAAAAATAGCTCCGTTTTTGTCCGTGGATGTACACACAACAGGAAGGACGCGATTTTGTAGTTCGTGGGTGTTTAGCAACTCGTGGGGTGAAGATGAAAGTCTGCATGAGGAGATGAACATCCAAAATTGTGGGTAGAGTGAACAGGCTAGGGAAGAGTGCGTGAGGGAGAAGAATGGGAAGACGTGGGTGAAGTGGGCAGGTGGGAAAAGGACTGACAGTCCTGCCACCCCACTCCCAAAGGCATTAAATGCCTCAACCACCAGCAGCCATTACTCCTCAGCTGCCCAACAGAACATTAAAGAGGTTGACAAGGGAAGATGAAAAATCAACAAGGTGACCAAACTTGGGTTTTTTCCCCCATAACCAAGGTTTGACATCCCCCACCCCTTATCCTTTGGAACCATGCCCTTTTCATTCAACGTTGCACTGCCGTAGCTGGTTGTGGTTTTAGTTTTAATTGATGTGCGTGTTTACATGACGCCACATTAATATGTGTTGGATAGCACGACATACCATCGACAATTATCCCCATTGCCGAAACATACACAACCAAATCGATGGTGGGGATTTTGCCTTGAGCTCCTCACCACGATTAATTACAATATATACATCATGCAAACGGGGTCGAAACCAGGGACATTACATTCTAATTGTTCCTTGATCTGAGAAACCCTTATGAAGTAAGACTGGATAGTCTCTGCATTTTGAATCTTCACATTCTTCAGTTGATTCCTCAGATTCATCTTCCGGTTTATGTTCTTCCCTTCAAACAATTTGGTTAGGGAATCAAACATAGCTTTAGGTTTCTTGAGAGAGGACATCTGTGGGATAAGGTGATCCTTGATAGAATCAACAATGATCCTCTTTGCCATAACCATCTTCTTCTTATGTAAGGCCTTTGCCTCATCTCCCTCTGGAACTGGAACCTCCTCATGGATGTAGGAGTTTGATTCATTCTCTTCTAGGACCAGGGAGATCCTATACTTCCAGGCTCGAAAGTTATCAACTCCCTCAATATTTTCATCAAGCTTGGTATGATGAGACATCTTAAACTAAGAACCTCAAATGGAAATACAAAAGATTTTAGATCTTACCAGGTCAAGATGTCGGATCTGAAACTTGAGCTGAAATCCTGTAGAGCTGGTTCAGGAGCAAATTAGGGGTTTGCTTTTCCAGAGATCTATCCACCCAAATGCCTAAAAATTTACCCCTAACTTCGATTTTGGGGAGGAGATCAGTCCAGGCCTGGGCTCACTGAAAAATTCCTCTTATGTGAAAAGCTCTAATTTTCGGCAGTAGTGTCAGGTCCAAAACTGAAAAACCTCAGAATTGGATTTTGCTTCGACAGAAAGATGTGCCCTAAGGAGGAGAGTTATTCCACCTTACTTTTGCTGAAAATATGTGGAGGAATATCCACAAACTAGGAAGCCCTAGTTCCCGCAGCTGCACAGTGTCTTCTTCTTAGGTTAGTTGTGATACCATGTTAGTTTTTCAACATTAAGCTAGCATTATTAGGATCTTTAACTGAGAGAATAACAAGTACAACAATCAAACACAAGAGACAATGAACACAATGCTTTTCTTTAGGGAAACCATAAATGGAGAAAACCCCGCAACTTCCTCAGAGATAGAATCAGCACCAAAACAGTAAAAGCCCAAAATAGTAAGTGATCTCCCGACAGTAGTAATCTTCTTCTTGTCTAGCCCCAATGTCTTCTCCTTCCTCAACTATGCACTACACTTGAGTGTGTATGAGTTGTGTGATAAATAGAGACTCCAGTTCTCTATTTATACTAATCCCGACATAACTAAAACCATACCAGGGCCGACCTCTACTAGGAGAGTCTAATAACCCTAGTGCCTCGAAACTGCGGGGACTTTAACCCTTAGACAATCGAAGGGTTACCCTTAATGACTTGACATGACCTGTTTACATTATTGATCCTCCCGATTGGAACATCGAGGCATGACAACATGACTCAATTACATTATAGATACCCCGGAATAAACATCGGGTTACAATACATAAGATACATAGATGAATACATTCCAAAGTTACAAATACATCAACAAAGAGTCTTATGAAGATGTGAATGTCTGGCTAAATGACGGTGATAGATATTTTGGAAGAACATGTCTAGCCTTTTCTCCTAGCTTGCACTACCTTATTGATTATGCAGAATCATTAGAGGAATTTTGGGGTCTAAAATGGGCCTCCTAAGGAAAATAATAAAATAATAGTTAAAATAATAAAATAATATTGATTAATTTTGGAGGAAGAAAGAAAAAAATTACTTTTTGTGTTCGTATTTTCGACATATCTCCCTGTGTTTTTACTCAAATTTCGATCGGGAGAGCTTGTTGGATGCAGAATTTTATTTTGCATCCAACGAGTACCCACACTGCATACTTTTGACAGACCCCGCTACCCAAAAAACAAGAAATACCTGAAAAAACGTGATGATGATGTCATCATCACATTTTTTCAGGTATTTCTTGTGTTTGGGGTAGCGGGGTCCGTCAAAAGTATGCAGTGTGGGTACTCGTTGGATGCGGAATCAAATTCCGCATCCAATGAGCTCTCCCAATCGATATTTGAGTAAAAACATAATGAGATATCTCGAAAATACGAACAAAAAAAGTAGTTTTTTTTAATGACAAATATATCAATTCAACCATTATGGTTGACTTATTTTATTGAAATTCTATTGGTTCTTGAATTCCAACTCACAAAAACTTATTTTGGCACGTTTTCTTATAAGGCCCATTTTAGACCCCAAATTTCCTCCAATGACCTAAAGGATCTCTGGACATAATTGGATAAAACCTTTGACAAGCACAATGAGGATCATTATAGCACTTTGGAGAGCACACCCAGGACCAAAAGAGTTCTTTATTCAATAGTCTTGGCCTCTATTCTCTTTGATGAAGTTGTTCAAGATAAATAAGAGGCATAATCTTCCACACAATCAATTCGAATTGAAGAAAGTCTCCTTGGAGTGACTCCTTCTCCTGCTGCTCCAGAAGTTTATGAGATCTCTAAGATCTAATATTGTCACATGGCTGATCCAGAAGAAGACATTCAAATCTATGTTATTGAAGAAAAACTCTCCTTCCATTCTATGCAAAAATTCTCCAGTGATTCTTCTATTTTGAATTACGTGCATAGTTTACCGGTGAGTGTTTCAAAAAATAAAGAGGAATTTGATTTCTCTATTTCTAATGATGGTTTTGGTGTGCATAAAAGTAATAATTTGGATATTTTGGAAATAATATCATATTGTAGGAGTGATCCATTCATTCTCATTGATCTAGAGCTTCCAGTAAATTCCTACATGATTGCATGCACCAATACTCATAATTTTGAAGAAGGAGAAAATTGTGCATCTGCCATCTCGATGGATCACACTCCTGGATCTGATATGAACCTATTTGGATATGATATGCTCTTATTTGGATCTGATATGATATTACCTAGTTCAATTTTTAATTTTCAATAGCTTCTAGTGATGCTTGTAGCTGTTCTCATCAATTTTGCTGTGAAGAATCAAGTACCAAAAGTCTCTTTTGAAATTGGTGCTGGTAATTTAATGTCAGTATTCTTTTATGAGTTTGATGATATTATATTTTTTTAATCTTTGGATATTTGAGAAATAATATCAGATTGTAGGAGTGATCCATTCACTCTCATTGATATAGAGGCTTCTAGTAAATCCCTACATGATTGCGTGCACCGATACTCATAATTTTGAAGAAGGAAAAAACCGTGCATCTCCTATCTCGGTGGAGCACACTCTTGGATCTGATATGAACCTATTTGGACCTAATATGATCTTATTTGGATCTGATATGATATTATTTAGTTCAATTTTTAAGTTTCAAGAGCTTTCAGTAATGCTTGTAGCTATTCTCATCAATTTTGGTGTGAGGAATCAAGTACCAAAAATCTCTTTCAAAATTTATGTTGGGGGTTTGATGTTAGTTTTCTCTCATGAGTTCTCTGATATTATATTTTGTAAATATTTGGATATTTTGGAAAAAAATTGAGATTTGAGGAGTGATCCATTCACTCTCTTTGATCTTGAGATTCCACACTCTTAGATCCAATATTAACTTATTTGGATTTGATATTATCTTATTTGGTTCAGGTTTTAAGTTCCAAGAGCCTTCAGTCATGCTTTTAGCTGGTCTCATCAATTTTGGTGTGACAAATCAAGTACCGCAAGTATTCTTCAAACTTGTTGCTGTGGATTTGATGTTAGTTTCCTCTTATGAGTTTGCTGATATTTTATTTTGTGAATCATTGGTTATTTATGAAATTACATTAGATTATGGAGCTCAAGCATTCACTCTCCACAGTCCTAAGGATTCTCTACCTTTCTATTTGATCACATGCTCATCTCCTCACAGAACTAGTAAAGATGGAGACATTTTGCATTCGCATAGACACTTTCTCCTAACACTTGGGGCTCATTTTACCTCACATAGTTCGATGTTCAAGGATGAAATATATCAGTTGCTTGGGTGTTCTTCACATCATTCAAATTCTCAAGCACCTTTGTTCTCTCATCAGCTAATTTCAGTTGCTCTTCATGGGTCCATTTTTCATCTAGTAGCTGTTTATATTTTTGATTCAATTGAGCATATTATATTTCTTCCAAAGAGGAAGATTCATCTTGACATAATCATTTAGTTTGGATTAAGAGGTTCACATGCAAATATTCAGGATGCTGTTGCACAAAAGAACCAAAATACTTCTTTGTTGCTGCAAATTGCAACAAAAGATTTTGCAAGTTTTTAACTTGTATTTCATGATTCCTGCTTATTTTGAGGGGGGGGGGGGGGGTTCCCATGAGGTTTTACCCTATTTCCTCAGTTTACTAAGAAACATTTTTTATCTTTTATATTATATATGGGTGACTTTTGGTCTTGTTGCCAGGGCCCACATTTGTCCAAGTTAGGATTCAGGGGGGTGATAGGATTTATAATCCACCCTTGTCCAAACTGTCTATTAGATTATATTTTCCTAAATTAGGAGTCATTTAGTTATTATTGGGTCCACTAGTACCATTGGGTCCACTTGGCCTAATGGGGCCACATGTACCAGTCACTAGAGTGTGGGGAACATCGATAGAGGCTAACTGGAATTAATTTCACTTGCATGCATCAGTTTAGGCACCTCATAGACCAATCCCTACATTTTAGGAGCCACTAGGAGTGCCAACACCAACCTCCTTCAATTGTTGGTAGTTAGTGACTAGTCGAGCTTAGTTATGCTTCAGTTAGATCCGGTTAGATATCCTCCAATTCAATTAGTGCCAATTATGCATGGCTGCATGTGGGAAGGCTCCAATTAGACTTGTTTGATTGATTATAACTAATTGAGATACTTGATTAGATATCTGGAGTTATCCTATTGGACTCCGATAGAGATTCAGACACTTCTAGTTATCCATGCAGTCAGTCTTGAGTTGGTAGATTCGAATTCATCTCTCATGATTCGAATTCTCCTTTATGTATTACCATTGTATACTGGTGGGTTGTAATGAAGTTTATACTGTAATTATTTGAGAAATACTTATCTATTTCCTGTGATATTTTATTTGTTCACCGTGTATTATTCATTCCTTTTCACTGCTTAATAACTAAGAGTCTGATTGCACTCATTGCTCTGAATATCTAAAGGCATAATAATTCTGGTACCAATACCCCTAACCCCTCCTCTCTCCCCCTAACCACCCTACTACTCTCCGTACTCATAAACACCCCCCCCTCTCTCTCTCCCCTCCTACCCCTAAACCCCTCTCTTTCTTTGT
>LPNX010387663.1:11873-120019 GCA_001517045.1 Pseudotsuga menziesii
CTCTCTCATAATCCTCACCCTATAGATAACCCCCCTTATCTCTCTAACCTTATTAATCCCCTCTTTCATTCTCTCACTCCTCTACTCCTCCCCCTACCTTTAACTCCCCTTCCCCATATCTATATCTCTTCCTCATCTCCCCCCTAACCTTTTCAAACCTAATATCTCACTTTCTCTCCTTTACTTCTCCACCTACACCTTACCCTCACCCCTGTCTCTCTCCTGCACCCCCCTAACAACCTTTCCCCTCTCTCTCTCTCTCACACACACTCAATACCCATAACCCCTTTCCTCTCTCTCCCTACCCATAAACACCCCCTCCACCCCTCTCTCTCTGCTACCCTCTACCCCTACCCCTCTCTCTCTATGTCTCTCCTAATATTCCTCTCTTTACCCCTACCCTATATGCCTTCTTCTCTCTAAGTACTTTAATCCTCCCTAAATGCCTACCCCCCCACAACCCCAATCTCTATCTCTTTCTTTTCCCCAACCCCCCTCCTCTCGCTTACCCCTAAGATAAATTTGATGTATATAACATCACACATGCATTCTATCTCTAAAAAATGCGTGCGGGTTTAGCTCTACAAAACATATACGCATTTTGTAGAGCTAAAACACACACACGTTTTGTAAAATCATGTATGCATTTTGTAGAGCTTAAACATGCATGCGTTTTGTCTTTCATTTTTCCTAGATATCCATGAAAGGGAAATACAATTTAAACAAAATCCACTCGCATTCCTTAGTTACCACGTAAACTGAGCCTCATCACATGTTTGAGTGTCATCCCTCTTCCTATGTGTCTGATGTGGAGTTAGATTTAGGTTAACCAAACATATGCTATGGAATATGGTAAACCATAGATAATTTGAAATTTCATGGAATATGGTAAACCATGATAATTTGAAATTTAATCTATTTTCTCAATATGTATGTGTTTTACTTTGATTTTACTGCTTGTTATAGTATGCTACACACAATCATTTTTTATGAAATTTTAGACCTAGATAAAAAAAATTCTACAGATTCCAAATATGTAATTAAAAAAAAAAACTCTTTTGTCATTACCTCTTAGCTCAAAAAATACAAAGTTAGTTTCTTCCACAACCTTTTGATTTCTAAAGCATTAAAAAAAAATTGTATGTTGCACTACTAGACACTTATCTCTACATGCTATAAAAAATAGTTCATGATCATTGTATTAAGACCTTCAAAAGTGTGGCCCACACTTGGTGTACCCTTTTCAAGGTTTGATCTCTTAGATATTAAAAAAAAAAAATTTATTAAAATTATTTTGGAAAAATAGTGTGGCACTCGTACTATTTATTCTCTATGTGTCTACTAGTTTTTGTAGGTTGATTCCATCATTTAGGAAATCAAAGGTTACACCCACAAAGACATACTTTGTCATTTGATAAAAATAAAGGTACCTATTGGAAAAGATCAAACTTTCAAGATAATTATGAATATTTTCAATAGTAAAAATTTATATATTCAGAATCATGATTCAATTTCGATTTCAGACATTTCATCTCTTTTACTCAAACCAAGATTCATTGTATATGTATCTCAAAATATATATGTAAGTTGAGGTATGCCTTTTTTTCTTCCAGTTTTCTATTACATCTAATGCACAAAAAAAGACATTCATTAACTTGCAACAACCCCCCAACAATATATGTATTTCAAAATAATCTAGATAGACCAATAAAGATGGTTGAAGTCGGATTGTAGCTTATCCTTTATTACTTATTAAAACATATATATGTGCAAAAATACCCACTTTAATAAACTCTAAATCCATTTTAATGTAATTACTAAAAATGGATTTGATATCTTTAAAAGTTTATTAATACTCAAAATGGATTTGATATGTTTAAAAGCTTATTAATTCAAAAAATGAAAAAACATATTTTATACATACACTCAAATTGACTTTTTTTTTTTGGTTATAAACATTGTAGAAAGATGGAAAGCAAAAGGCCAAGAAAGTAATAAAACATTTGCTTTAACCAAAACTAAAATTCCTCTCAAACCCTATTGACCAACAAAGTTTTCAAACTATAACATCAAGGTAAGAGACCTCCACCTTGAACATCTCTTAAAAGATTTCTCCACCATATATATATATTAATGCCTCTTTGTATTTGTCCACAATATACACATTAAACATACAAGAAGGTTCGAAGTATCATGAAAAGCCTTGTTCCAAATAACATGCTTAAAGAATAGGTTTTTGAGAATATAGATCACCATTACCCACGTTTCCACCATACAAACATAAAACCCAAGTGAGATTTTAATATTTGTCAATTCTATAATTAACATCAAATAATTATGAACAAGTTCTTTATATTTAAAAATTAATTAATATTCATGAACGCTTAGGATCCTATATACCACATACGCAACGAATGAACTCACAAAATCATGTTTTTACCTATAAGACACTTGAGCATGATTTAGAAAATTGCAGTGAGATCATAGCCTCGTTTATTTAATTCCATTCCAACTAAATGAGTTGTAACACGCATTTTGTCGAACACATGAATTGCATTAAAAACGATCTCTCTAAAAAAAATATTTGGTCAAATATAACTATTTTTATAAAAAAAACCAAGTTTTTGGTTAAATATATTTTGTAGGTAATTTTACAACATATTTGATAAGTGTTTATATTTTAAAATTTGGAGTAAGTATTATATTTTAGAATTGGAATAGACTAGCCAGTATAATTTTCTTAGATTATAAGAAGATGACACAAATTGATTTTATGGTTTTCTTCCAAATTAAAAATAAACAATTATAAAAAAAATTAATAACTATACATGGATAACTTGTAGATAAAAAAAATAACTGGTCACTTATGAATGGATAACTTGAAGATAAAAAAAACTGGCCGTTTATGTATGGATAACTTCAAGATAAAAAAAATTACTGGTCACTTATGCATGGATCACTTACACTTGATTCCAAAACTCGTCACTTAATGCATGAATAATTACAAACAACTCATACAAACAACACATTTAACTAGAAGAAAGTCACTTAATGCATTGATAATTACAAGCAACTCATACGAAACAACACATTTAACTAAAAAAAGAATGATTACAACTAAATACAAAAAAACAAGTAACACATAAATAACTTTTGTATGATACTTAACTTGTTTATTATATCAAGCACAACCTGATCAATATTCACAATTTCAACCAGTTCTCCAAAAAATCCAATAAATTGACCTATAAATAGATCAATGGCTTTGGTAATTCATTATTTGCTTTTTCTTGCTGCACCATTTTAACGATGAAGACTCGCAGCAAAAGGGCAATCCAGGAATCGACTAAAGACGGTACATTATCCAGCAGAAAGCTTCAAAATGGTCCAGGAATTCAACAACACAATGTCGATAGATGCGAAGAATTGCCAAGCCCGCCGGATCACATTGCCAAGAAGAAGAAACAGCAGCAGCGTGATGATGGATCAACGGAATGCTTGTTCGATCACCTTCCCGTGGACATTATTCATGAAATTCTCTCTCGGCTATCAATCACCCAGCTATTGATAGCTGCGAGAACGTGCCTTGCTTGGCGCCGCATGATTTGGTGCTCCAATCTCTTTCAACAGTTGTTCGACGAGAGAAACCAGGAATCATGGATTGTTCACTGCGGGCCGTCTCCCTACAATTTTGACGGATTTTGGTTCCTCAACATCAACTCCCGGGTAAAGGTAAAGGTAAAGTGGTCCTTAATGGAGGCTAAGCCTGAGCGCGAGGTCTGGTTTCTCCATGGAGATGCAGACGGCCTTATGCTTTTTCTGAGCGAAGGAAAACTGGTTGTGGTTAATCCATTATCAAAGAAAATGCGAGTACTGCCTGATACACAGGTGACCTCGCGCCTTAGTTTGGATCAATGTCTCAAAAAAAGAGTATGGTATTGCAGAACTACTACCACTACTCCGCAAATACATCTCTCTCTCCACACAGTTCTTGACCCCGCAGATCAGAAGTCATTTAAAGTGATGGTGTGGGGAGAGCTGAGAACAAGACAGATACATCTTCTTGTTTACAGCTCCGCCACAGATTCGTGGAGCTCAAAGCTGTGTTCTCAGGTGGATTACAGATTGTTTAAGAAACCAATTTATTTCTCTGTAGATGGCGCCACCATCTACGTCACCTCACCGCAGCGGTCTCCGTCTATGGTAGCTAGTTACAACACAGACACAGGTTTGTTCGTAGTTAATGAACCAAGAACATTGGACTTGCGTGGCTGGTTCTTTCATCGTGTGCAGATCATTGGAATCATGGCTTATAGGAGCCAAATACTTGTGTTAGCTGTCGTCACCGGCTATTATAGGCGGCATCCCTTGAGTGTATTGGGATTATGGCAGGGAAGTCCCACGGGAGGGCAATGGCAGCTTTTCACTGCAAGAAAATTAAGGGATCCGTCATTGGAGATCGTGGTGGCGTATGACGGAAATAACAGCATGACAATCATTCAGGGAATGAGAGTGGTGATGACGCTGAATTTGGATAGAAAAGAATGGAAGATAATCTCTTCAAACCCAACATCCCTCGGTACTACACGTGGTGATCCCGTCTGGGGTTATCATATGAAATTGAGACTTTCCACAGCCTGATCAAGCGATTGAACAAGTTTAAATATTTGAACAGTTTGCTCATACTGCGAGTTTTTTTACTGTAATCGGAATTTTAATTTTTTTTTAATTAGTGTTTTGAAAAGTGTAGTATTTAGTTGATTTTATGGCGTTTTATGGTAGTTGGTCAAAATTTGAAATGAACAATTATATAAAAAAATAAAAATAAAAATTGGTAGTTGATGAATGGATAAGTGGTAATCATGTATGGAGAACTTAATATGTGATAAAAAAAAGTGCTGATAGTTGATAAATGGATAAACTGAATAATGTTGGTGATCCAGGTATTGATAGTTGATAAATGGATAAAATGAATAATGTTGGTGATAACATGTAACCAGGTATGGATAACTTATAGTTGAACATGTGTAACTAAAAGAAGACCAGGAATGCAAGAAATTCAAAAGTGTCTTCCTTTTCATGGTTATCTCTCAAGCATTTGATCCCTATCTAAATAAACAGTTATAAAAATATATATATATAAAATAAATGGTAGGAGCCTATGCATCTGTAATTCTTTGCTGGAATTGCGTGATTGACAACCAATTTAATTAAAAAAAGAATATTGATAAGATGTAGTAATTGAGACATATCAAAGGGTGATTATAACTATGCATGTATAATAAGTAATAGTTATTTGTAACAATTTGACCTATAAATATTCACCAAACACAAGTTAATTATTAACTATATTAGTAGAAGAATATTCATATATCGTGTAATTAATTCTGTAAATAATTTCCCCACTAGAACCTTTGTTGGACAAGTCTCAGTGTTATTTGTGTCTGGGCTCTGAGTTGCCTAAGTTGTGTTGGCTAACCTAAAACAATTAGCTTTGCCATCAATACAATGTATTTTGAAATGAATATCTTATGAAAAAGGCCATTCATCAAAAGCAGTGTGCAGTTTAATGTAATTCAATGCTAGTGAAGTAATTGAGGTGCAAACAGAGTTGCAGTATTGAGGTGCTGCAATTGGTTGGTTCACAGAATCAAACAATCCCATAAACGTAGTAATAGAGATCGAACTCAAGCAATTCCTCCAGACAGTGAAACGATGTCAAAGATTCGAGTCTTGCGACCGTTCTTCTAATAATAACTCTTGAAAGCGTATGAAGCCTGGGTTCCTGCATGTAACCGGTACGAAATTAAAAATCATTGGACTTGAAAATGTTATTAATTTTTTTTCCCTATGTAGAGTCGGTTAATTTTTTTTCTTCAATTGTGAACTTGATCATTTAAAGTGTATTTTTACTATAAAAATAGATATAGCAATCACAAACGCTCTTTAACATCCATATTATATAATTCTAATAACTTATATCTATCATTTCAATCTGATTTCTTAAAAAAGAAAAAAATAAACTTTACACATGCCTTTTCATTCTCATAATCTTTTAATCTGATCTCTTAAAAAAAATTCAAAAAACAAAGAACTTTGCATATACCTTTTCTTTCTCTTAATCTTTTAGTCGTTTCTGTTTGTAAGGTGAGAAATAAGAAGATGCCGCGTTGATGGATTTTTATTTGCTTTGCAGTGGCATTTGCACCTACTGAGAAAGATTTAAATAAATTTTATTACGTAATTGTTAAAGAAGACTAATGTTACACTCTCTTCCATCTAGGAAGTGGTAAGAAATGAACGATCATTTTCAATTTGTATCACAGTGTAAGAAACTCCTTGTTCACTTTCACCAATTTTATAGTTTTTTTTTTTCACACAAAAAAAATCTTAAATATTATTTACATGTAAGGATGGATCAAATGTCCATTATCACACATATTTAAAATCAATCAAAGCAGAAAGCTTTTTACATCAAGAACTGTTGGATCGGTCCATAAAAAATAAAAAAACATCTATATAATCTTACAGATCAACAAAAGGCATTTAAACCAAGCAAAGTATGTACTTAAAAACCTGTACAAGTTCAGATGATGAATATTAATTCATCCATGTATATCATATATAAACAAAAAAAACCTTCCTAAAAAATGATGAAGTTATCTGGAAAAGTTCTCATTAAAAGAGCCATCAACAAGTATAAAGCTGAAAACACACAGAAATGTATTCAATAAAACCAGCAACAAGTATCTCTAAAAATTCTGATAACTTTCAATCATTTCAACTCCTCGAAATTCCTTGATAATCCAGCACCCATCTGATTCCAAAGCTCCAGCTTTAACTAAACCAATTTTATAATCATGAATTACAGTGTTTAGCTATGAACTAGACGTTTACGAAAGAGATGCATATGCGATCATTTTCAACTGTTATAAAGCTTTGTTTTTAATTAATGTAGAAATTGAATCTTGAATTTATTTATATAATTAATGCATGCTTAAAGTTATTTCAGGTTAAGATTTTAGTTTTAGATTTATATATATAATTAAATTTAAATTTAAAATTTATATAAACATGTATTTATTTATTTATTTTTGGATAAGGTTTATTTTCAAAAAGTTTAGAATTGGTAATTTTATGTAATGTTTTAATTATATAGAGAAAGAGTATATATAGGTATAGAGAGAGTAGACATCCACAGAGTTGTGGCTGGATCACTTTGAGAGATAGTTATGTAATAAAAAATAATTTGTTATTTTTCATATTTTTTTTTTATCTCACATTCTTCTAGTTATCTACCATGAAATGTTGGTTATACATTCATCAGCTATGTGTTATCCATGCATTGCTACCAATTATCTATTCATCAATGTGGACTCTCATCCTTGTTCGTAGATGAAAAAGCATAGGTGATAATCCACCTCAATTCTCAAATAAAAACCTCTATAGACTTAATTATTAAAAGCTTTAACAATATATTCATTCACTAATTTCTATTATATAGCTATAAACCTAAAATAATAATAATAAAAACAAATTAAAAAAAATAAAATAAAATACAACATAAAATAATAATAATAATAATAAAATTTTAAAAATAAAATAAAATACATTTATTCATTATCTATTCTAACATAAAATAAATAATTTAAAAATATAATAAATTGAAGAATTTATATAAATTTTAGAGTAAAATAATTTAATATAAAAATAAATAAAACAAACTAAAAAGATTTAAAATTATTGTAGAAAAAAATTAATCTTATTATTTATTATTATAACAAGGATTAGCATTGCATAAGTAAAAGTCTATGGACAAGGGTGGCAGGAGTGGGTGGGATCCTTTTGGATCCCGGAGGACAAATAGAACTAGACTTCGCTTGGGGGCTAGGGAATAAGACTAATAATGAGGCCGAGTGGCTGGCGCTTCTACAAGGCCTGCAGTTTCTTCACTCTCAAAATTACCGAAAGGTTCTAATCTTTGGAGACTCAAAGCATGTTATCTCCAAAATGATCAATGGTTACCCCAAGGGAGCGGTCAATTGCCGACGCCTGTATAAAAAAGCAAAGCTCCTTATGCATAAGTCCTATAAGCCTCTGCACATTCTTCGGATAAACAACTCTGCTGCGGACATAATGGCTAATTTGGGAGCTTCGCTCCCACAAGGCCACTACAGGCAAAATGGGAACTCCATCACTCACAAAAATATTCCTTAATGCGGCTGCGAACTATCCCTATTCATCACCCTCTCATGTTAAAAAAGAACCTTGTGAATGGCTACAAATTGAGGTTCATCCTCTCGACTAGCCCTCCTCTCCTCCTTCTCTTTTTCTTTCACTTTTTTGGCCCTCCTCCCCTCCCTCTCCTAATATTTCTCCCTTCCTATAATCCCCCCCATCCCTTAACCTTTTCCCTCCTCCATCCCCTCCTCCTTATCCCTCCAACCTTACCTTTCTCCACCCCCCTTCGCCCCCTTGCTGCTGTCCTCCTTCTCGAGATGCCATCTGTCGGCGCGCCTCATTTAAGAGACATTCCTTCACCCCTGGCCGCGTGGCTTGTTCACAGCACCCTCCATCCCACTGTTGATCCAGCATTAAAAGACCTGAAGCCTTGGGTTAATGGCTCTACCTCCTCGCATGCTCCAAGTCCTTTCCACCGTTACTCCTTGTCTTCTCTTGCAAGTAACATGGCTCTCCATAGCAATCCTCCCATCGGTCCCGGGCTGCATGAAGATCTGCGCATCCTTTTGAAAATTGTTTCAGGCATCGGAGAAGGGCGGTTTCAAGGCCTCCCCTGGCAGGCTCTTCCTTACATTAGATCTTTAGTGAAGGAGCGTCTCGCACTTGCAGCATTCTCCATCTGTTCTTGCAGCCATCTTACAGTGTCACGAACTGCCAATTGTGGCTCAGGTTTCCCCTCACTTTCTGGTAATTGGGGTCACGACGTGGTTTTAGGCTGCCACTATTCGGGGTGGCAGGAAGGCACGGTGGGCACCCTGGTTTGGAGTGGAGAGTTTTCATTGCACAAGGATCTTCTTGCGCTCGGTCTCTGTATTTTTCATTCTCAGGCAGTAAGTCAAACCAACGAACCTGACAGTCCAGGCCTCCTTACTCAGTTGGAAAGAGTCAACATCTCATCTCAGGCAAGCAATATGGCTTAGACAGGCGACAGTGCAGGTATTATGGACCTCAAGAAGAATTTGCGGAGAATGTACGAATTGCTTGCTATAAGTGTAATGGATAACAAGGAGATGGCTAAGGAAGTGAAGAGCATGAGCGAAACTGTGAGCTACACCTCTCAAGAGATAAGCAATCATGACTCCCGCATAGACGACAACGAAAGCAACCTCCGTGAAATCATGGGCAAAATCGATAGGATTCAAGAGGACCTCCAAAGCTTCATGGCCATGAACCAGAGCAGCAAGGTATTTGGGGATACTGCTGAAGCCGCTTAGCCTATGGAAGAGGAGTTAGTAGCGCAACCAAGACGCAACAGAGGCAACCCTTAATTCTGGTTTTTTATGTTATGTTGAATGTTTTTTTGTCTTTTAATTTGTAATCAGTATGTCTGGGTATATACTACCAACAGTATCAGATGTTTTGAACAAATGCTGCATGAATTTTTTTGGAAAATCTCATGGATAGGATCTATGTGCAGCCCTTTTGGTATGCATGAACACTTTATAAATACCCCTTCTGTATTGAATGGCTGTGCACAGCCAACTTTTAATTAAACCCCCTTTTTAGTTTCTGTTAAAAAAAAAAAAAGTAAAAGTCTATGGAAATATGATCTTATGGATTGACCTTGGTTGAATGTACTTCTTAGTGAATGCAGAATGTACCTCTTGATGGATACTATTTGATTGAGTGAGTACAGAATGCACTGCTTTGTCATTAGGAGTATGATGTGGACGACGCCTGGATGCTTGGACGCATGGATAGGAGATTTTGTAGAGCGTGTAAGCTTTTATGGTGATTAGCTGGGGCTCTACAGAACGCCCTTCTTTCAATGCATGATTAGGTGTGTACATTTACGAGCTCGTCCTGCCAAGATTGAGTGATCTGAGTGTTTGAACCTATTTGCCGACATGTTGATTTTTTGTGATTCGTAATGTCGTTATGATTGACGAAGAGATTAGCCCGTACACCGCCAGGTGTAATGCTGGGTTTTAATGTTGGTAAAAGTGATGAACATAGGGTTTGCGTGATTCATTCTGCCGAGAATTGTGAGTTGGGGGTCATGGGAGCTCCTCTGTTGCAAGCGGAGGAAGATGGTGTTAACCTGATGCATACTTGTTTGGCTAATGGAGCTTTGGATGGTAGGAGGCTTTGTTTAGATTTTGGTGCTCTTGATTGTCAGATAACGAGCATTTATACTGCTGGAGATTTGGGAGGTGGTATGGGTTACCCTTTGCTTCGTGTGGGTTTTGAGGATAATTCTCGGGCATTTGGTAAGCCCTTGCAGGTCTCGGGTCATGCAACTGCGGCTGATTTTGGTTATGTATCTGGGTAGTCCTCACCGGTTACGGGTCCTGTAACTGATGCTGGTTTTGGTTATGGATAGAGGGTCTTTGCTGTTTCGGCGGCACATTGCTCTGGTTTACCTAAAGAGTTGGTGGTTTGCAAGGATTGTTTTGGCTCTCGCTCAAAGGCTGACTATGCGGCTTCTAATTCGTTGTCGGGTGGCAAGAAGGAAAGTGATGTTAGGGTTTCTGATGTTAATATTATTCACCCTGAAAGTTCTGATGTTGATGGTGTTGTTGGTTCGGGGAACCAGTGTCCTCAGGATCATGGTTTGGGTAATCATGTGGATTTCTTGTATGACCATCAGTCTATTCCTAATATTTTCGGTAATCCGGTGCCTATTTTGACGGAGTCTGGGGTCAAAAAGAAGCGTGCTCACAAGTCTATTACGAAACTTGTTAAGCCAGTCTTGATGAATATGGGCGAGGATGTGGGTTTAAATGAGATCCTTCTTACTAACGCTTTGACCCTGGTCAGGCATTTTGGAGGTCGCAAATTCAATTCTGATAGTTTAAATGGTTGGGCTGCAGTGGTTTGGAAAGATGTCATTAGTGTTCCACCTACGATTTTCCTTCTTCCAAGAGGATGGATAGCTTTCAAATTCTTCTCTGAGGAAGATCCGACTCTGTCTCTGGCAGGAGTTTGGTTGTGGGATAAAGCTGGTCTATTAATCAAAAGGTGGACGCCTTTTTTTGACCCCCGAATTGAAAGGCATGACCAAGTTCCGATTTGGGTTAAACTCCCTAATTTACCATTTGAATTCTGGTCAGTTGATTTTTTTAAACTGGTGGAAAATACTCTGGGTACTCACTTGGAAATTGACTTTTCATATTTGCAAACTGGGGTCTGTTGTATGGGTTGGGTATTAGTGCTGATAGATTTTTAGAATGGTTTTCCTACTGATTTGGTTATTAAAAGAGGCAGTTTTGAATATAGTCAGCCTTTGGTTTATCTAGGTGTCCCGTTTAGGTGTTATAGATGTCATGTGTATGGTCATTTGATGAATGATTGTTCGCTACCTTTCAACAATAATTCTTCTTTTGGTTCTGTCCATAAGATTTGGCGGGTTAAAAATTGTGGGTCTAATTTGGGAGCTAAGGAAGGTTTGGCTTTTGAAGATGTTTCAGAGGATTTGAACCTTTCTCACAAGTCTGTAGAGGAGAAGGTAATAGGTTCTCAATCTTCCTTATCAGCTCTTAAACCTCTGTGCATTACCTCATTGTCTGATGGACTAGGGTGGAATAAGATTGATAAGGAACCTGTGTTGGGTTCTTTATATGACTATGTTCAGAATGAAGCTTTATGAGATCCTGGGTTTATTTCTCCTCCTAAGGTGTTTCTAGTTGCGAGTAAGAGTTATTTTCTTCATTCTTGTTCGAAAACTATTGATGGAGGGTTTGGATTAGATCGTGATCCTTTTTGGATACATCTCCCAGTTAAGGGTAGGGTTGGAGTTCTAGTAAACACTAATCATGATGTGAAGGGTGGATCCGGGGCACTTAGAGCTATGTATGCTTCCATTGAGTTTCCCTTATGATCCTTTTGACCTTAAATTGTAGGGGTTTGGCTAGTCTACCTAAAAAACTAGCTGTTAAAAGATTGATTGATGAATAGTCTTTAGATGTAATTTTTCTGCAAGAAACTATGTTTGATGGTTGTATTTTGGTGAAGGAAATGGAATTATTCTTAAAAGGTTGGCAGTTAGTTTCTGTGGATGCTAAGGGAAGATTTGGGGGACTACTTTTGGGGTGGAGGACTCATAATTTCCTTTTTATGAATGCCTGGGCTATGACCTCTGGTCTTTGTGTTGTTTTTCATTCTATTGAGTTGCAGTTGGATTTATGTTTTATAAATATTTATTGGCCTTATATGGATAGGGAAGTTTTCTGGAATAATCTTTCGGATATGGATTGTTTCAAATGTCCTTATTTGGTTTTTGGTGGAGATCTAAATTTCTCCTTGTGTCTGTTTGAAATTTGGGGGGTTAAAGCACGAGTGGATGCATTAACCGACTTCTTTATTAACCTTTTGGAAGGGCTTGGGCTTGTAGATATTACCCCTTTGGTTTCCATTCCAACCTAGTCTAACCGCAGAGTTGGTCCTGAGAGCATTTGCAAAAGGTTGGATCGACTACTTTTATCGGCCGATTTCTTGGACAGGGACTTTCTTCTCAAACAGTGGATTGGGCGCGGTGGTGATTCTGGTCATCAACCTGTTTATTTACAAATCACTTATAGTACTCCTAAGGCTCACTGTCCTTTTAAATTTAACACATGTTGGTTAGAAAACAATGAGTTGGTTGATCTATTAAAAGGTGCTTGGGTGGTTTTTGATGCTCTGTCTGAGGTATCCCCTGCATCGGAGTTTATTGCGAACCTTAAAAGAGTTAAAGAAATATCCATAGAGTGGTCGTTAAAGAAAAAAAAATAGGATATAAAGGATTTAGTTGACATTGAAAGGGACATGAAGAGGTATTTAATTGATAGGGTGATTATTGGTTTTATTTCGGAGGAGGACAAATTATCCTTGATTGTTACGGAGATAAATTCCTATGGCTTGGGTTACCACAACAGACAGCTTGACTCCAGAAATCAATCCTTTCCTATATGCAAGAGAAACCAAATATCTAACACTAAAGGATCTCGATTCGTACCTTATTCCGGACGGTTGAAGTAGATCCTCGTTGAGCTTTCCAACTCCAGCTTGAATTGATGAATTAATTCCTCAACAATCAGTAAACAAGACAAGCATGCTATATATATTGGTGTTAGATCTACTCTAGCATATATAATCAACAACGTATAAGCATTTGAAATCATCCATGGATACAATATTCATTCAAACATACATTATTGGACAAGAAAATATATTTCTATTAATATAAAATCAAAGATTACAATAAATACAACCTTTGTCGGCATGTCTGTGAATCAGAGAAACTAAATTCCCCCACTTGGGCCTCCACCACTTCAATCCTCCATCTCTTGATAGCAAGCTCATAAGAAAAAGGCAAGCTTGGGAAGAACACAAAAGTGCTCCAAGGGACAAAGGGATGCAGAATCAAGCATAAGTTCCGGCAACAATGGACTATAGTTTCTTTGCTCTCAATTCTCACATATTCTTCAATGTATCCAAAGGGTTCCTTATATAGCTCTTCAATGGGGCAATGAAGGGTCAAATCCGAGCGATCTCAAGGCATATGGAAGGCTAGGAGACAAGTGAGTCGGATCCATGTCAAGGAAAACTCCAAAAGAATTTGGCCTTTTGCACACATCCCGATGTACGCAGTTTTAGGGGTCAAACCCACATATATATGTGAGAAAGGGTTTAAAAGTCGCGTATAGAAATTTAAGCCTATTTTTAGGGATGATCTTGGAAACATCAAAGGTATAAAAAAGGTCCATGGGGTTCAAAGAGTCTGCAGAGGGACAAGGGAAGGCCATACAAATGTGATTCACCAGGTGTGGTAAAATCAGCTATAACAGATGCCCCCTAATGTGTGAGGTTAGAGGGGTCATACAATGGCTGAAATACATTATAATCCCATCCCAGAAGTGGAGTGATGAAGAACCCAGTGGAATACCAACCACCCAATCAACATAGTACAATGATATAACTCTGCATATAACTGTAAATACATATAGCAGTCCTGGATACATAAGAGTACAATGGCCATGAATAGGCATGGTACAAAATATGACATAAGTGGTCATTGCCACGTACAATATACATAGATCCAAATCTCCATGATGAATATATACAAAGGATCAAGATCTCCATAATGGCTGAAGATATGCAATGGATCAAGATCTCCATAATGGCTGGAAATGTCTGACATATACTGGAATCAAGTCATGAGATCTGAAATCTCATGAACACTGGCATGATCAAGGAGGTAGCATATAAGAGATGCCACCAATCTGGAAGGTCTTCTACACAAACCCCTATGAGTGCAAGTCCTACTATGTGAACATAGGTGTCGAGGTCGAACATAGTAGTCCATTGTCTGATTACCGGTCATTGATGTATACCGTTAACAGACGCGAGATCACCCACCAATAATGATAATGGGAATCAAGGTACTAGAGTGCAAACTAACAAGTGTGAATAAATGTGTTGAGGTTGAACACTTGAGAGAATCCATCGATTAGGGGACATTGATGTATTCCAAGAAATTGTCGATGGCGAGAGAACCTGCCACTGATGAATGCAAGTCTCAAGGCACTAAAAAATGACTCTAGATTCCAATCCCAGAATAAATGATCTGAAGTCGATGGGATGAAATCCACTGGAAGGAGGGAATTAAGGCATCCCCCATCATCCAACACGAGGTACTCAACAAAGTTGTATAATGTGGAAGGACTCGATCATAAGGTGCACGAACCAGTAACTATACCGGGAATGGCTGACATGCAAAGTCAAGATAACCGAGGAATGAATGACTCAGGTTTCAAATTCCTTCGAAAAAGATCATAACGACGAATGGTGACTGAATGTAGGCAACATAGACTCGATAGACAAAACTGGGACATCTCTGCGACACATGAGGCATCGATAGAGACTCCATAGGGACTGGAAGCTTAACTAGTCAGTGGAGATAAACTTAGATAAAAAAGTACAACTCCTAAAGTCAAACTATAAACCCAACCCATGGATGTGATATATAGTGCTTTGTTCAAAGGCAACACGACTCGACAGCTGCCAAAGATAACATCTTTCCTTGTCTGGCTTTTCGGTTTTTAATTTTTTTTTTTGGACTTTTTCAAATATTTGAAAAGCTTGAAAAATAATAAAATCATTTTAAAGTTACAAACTAGGAGGAGACGAGTGTCAAAGGACAAACAAACTAGTTCCAAGTAGTGGAACATACCTATGATCAATGCAAGGATACATGTGTAGGATAGCGACACTTGGGGGAAAGTCTCCTCTCGCTAAAAATTAGGAATCAAGCTGCAAAGGATATATAAAATGGCTCTGCATGGCTAGACATGAGACAAGCTTAGGCTATATGGTTGATACTCAAAGTCAGGGAAGCCGGCATAAGGCTCAATGAGGCAGGAAAAGCTCATGATAATGAAATTACAACTTGAAATAAGGGAGTCCCAAGGGAATGGCCAGCATAAAGTTCAAGAGGACTAAGAAGCTCTTGCTCAAGAACATGGCGGGACTAAAAGGGACTCCCGGACCTAAGAGAGGACTCACATCATGGGTACCAAATGCAAAAAGGATCTAACTAGGACACTCATGTATAGGAAATCTCTACCATTCACATAATATCACTTCTAACAGCAGCATGAAGGTTCCATGATACCATGGAATGGGTTCATACCTAAGGTTAAGATGGAATGGTCATAAGGCAATGCATACGTGCAAGCGGATGTGATATCCTAACCTATATGCAAGTTCAGACATAATACCTATGATAGGAATGAATGGATTGAAACCTCGAAGAGAGTGTACAAAAATAGGACCCTACATGACAACCATATTAGTCCAAAAAAAAACCAAAATAGTCAATGAAGAATCCAAACTATAGGATATAGGGATGAATGATCATGACAACTGCACCCAAAGGAAACAAGGTGGTGAATGATGGGACATAAAAAGGAAAGTAAGGTGTAGACCCAACGTTCACGCATCCACTACCACCCCCATGAGGGTGAACACCGGTGTAAAGACCGAGAGAAGGGAGTCAACATCCTCCACAATTGGAGTAGAGGGTAGAATGTGACCACTCCCAAATCTATGAGCAGGGTAAGGGGCTGTGATGCCCCCAAGTCTGACACCAGGGTCCATACTAGGACCAAGTACGGGTGATAGGATACCAGGCATGCCAAAAATAAAAGGACCCGAACTCAAGAGAGCATAAATATACTTAAGTAACCACAATCCCAAAGGCCAACTAGCGCACAAAGAACACACTCCTAAGAAAATCTACAGCCAAATACAAGCAAACCAAGGGGAGGATATGTGAGCTCCCGAATGCAGCAGGTATGTCTTGCCTAGGAGAGGCTTGAAAATCCCATACACTACAAGTAGAGGTACGTAACCAATTATAGTGGCCCTTAGCTTCAACGCATAAAGCAACTGTGCTGTCCGACCTCTACCTGGCCGGGACACCTGTAGAATAACCCCTGCGAAGTACCCCCTCAATAACCTAGGTAAGGAAACTAAGGTCACCTCAATATAATCAATGCTCAGGCAGACAGTCGTAGGCGGGATTGACTATATGGACAGGGTAGCAAAGACCGAAACTCTCGAAAGAGCCCCCAAATACGAATACAATCCTAGAAATATCTTCGGTGCTACTCAGTTATGACTAGGGGTCATCCCAATCAATAACCACTCACACTGCCTCGTGCTTAACTCCCTTGTAAGAGGAGGATCCTGAGAAACACTAATTATATAAAAGAATTTCACACTCCCACCTGGACAGACACATACAAGTTGTTGTTTAGTGGTCTTGGAGAATTTACTCACAATGAACTATTCCAAGACCCTAAAACCTAATCTTGTTGGTGTACCATATCAAAGAAAATAGTGTAATCCATTTTATTATGCGTTGATTTTAATTGGCTATAATTACTCAAAGGGAAATGATTGTGCAACTAATGAAGTTATGACTCAGCAGTGAAGTAAATATGCACACCATAACAAACAATGCTAAGTCCATTCTTTGTCAAATGAAAAACAGGGTATGCCACTACATGAGATACATAAATATATATTCCTTTTTGAATGCCAATGCAATCCTTCCTATATGAAAGCCTAAACACAACTCTCATGCAAGCAATCCAATGCAAGTACCTCCTCAAATCCATATGCAAAAAAATGAAACTACCTTGTATTTTTCAATATAAAAGAATGAAAAATGAAATAAAAGTCATCTAAAACTCTCAGTCTCTGTAGCAAGTATACACTAGTATAAAATGAGAAATTAAGGACTAAAAAAATGACTAAAATCATGCTATAAACGACTATTTTTGAGTCTGTGACTAATAGTAACAAATTTCCACTATCTTATAGTTATTCGTATTTCACTAGTCATTAATAGCTTGACTTTGTAGTCATTGATTTAGTCATTGATAGACAATGATTTAGTCATTGATAGACAATGCTTTAGTCATTGATAGTCAATGATTTAGTCATTGGTTTAGTCATTGATAGCCAATGATTTAGTCATTGATTTAGTCATTGATAGTTAATGATTTAGTCATGGATTTAGTCATTGAGTTAGTCATTGATTTAGTCGCTGATTTAGTCACTGATTTAGTCACCGATTGCAACCATTAATGACCAAATATACGACTAAATAAACTACTAGATGTTAACATATTAATGACTAAGCTAAATACGAATAAGATACAGGAAATTAGCTACTAATAGTCATATATATGCGAATTTAGTCGTTTTTGTAGTCACAAATTTATGACAAGGCATGGAGGAATTGAACCACCAACCTCCTGCCTAATTATAGGCAGGTGCTCTACCATTGAGCTAACACCCTTTAAGAAGTTGTTATTGCTTGACAATGATGATATTCAAACAAATTTATGATAGATATCAATCTACAAACTACATAATTATTGCTTTGAGGGATAGAGATTGGAAAGCTATCTTTAGAAAGTCCAACATAGACAATACCAGATGACACTGAAGTGGCATCTGTTCTTTCACTTCTTGTTGTTTCAATGTGCCCACTTCCCAGCTCAGATGAACCCTTGTGTGTGTCAGAGGATGAATTCTTCAATAGACTTTTAAAACCTTCATGACTCCTACATTTCATAGTAGGATCGACTAAATTGGCATTCTTTCCATGGAAAGCTTCCCCAGTGGTATTTACACGTGAATTTAATTTTATATCTGTTCCACTCATTGCATTAGGTTTGGCATCAATATGTTTTTTAGATATAAATGTTGATGACTGCCCACCCTTATTTACCAACAGCTTGCCATGATCAAAACTCAACCCTGATGCTGCAACTTCCACCACCAAGGCAAGGAGATTTAATGTTGGAGACACTGAAAGTGAATGAGATGAACTTGTTTTAGGATTAGAGGAGCCTTGAACAGCTGGGATCCTCATACTAAATGATTTTTAAGAAACTTTTGGGTCATTGTGTTTGACCCAAGATTGCAGATAAAACCTGACACAGGCAAAAAATATGCACCGAGTTAAACTGGCATCAAGTCAAGTTGTGGCAGACAAGTTTGATTCAACTGCTGCAAGTTTGAATCACAACCAATTATGCGTCAGCTGAATTTTTCCTCAGTTTGAGCTAAGTCCTACTCGAGCCTCTCCAAGTTTTTCCCTAACCCAGGTTTTGTAACACATATTCTAAGAGTAATGGCCCAAAGGTCATCCACTCTTGATTAACAACTTAGTAATGAAACCCAGCATTTGGATTCTATTTTATCATGTTTAATTAAACAACCATTGCATTTGTGTCTTGCATCTCATATTCATTTTTTTAAACTACTTTTGTATACTAAATAGATTAACTCAGAATGCAAAATCACAACAGTAGTTGCAATTTAAAATCATTCATTTTATCTCTGATTGATCATGATACATACTACCATTGTATTAACAAATATCCTAACACAGAAGCATGGGAATTCATTTTATATATGTATATTACTCAAATGAAGTGGGACAATGTCTCCATCGTATTAACATGAGAAATATCTGAACATAGGAGCATGGGAATTCATTTTATAAATGTATATTACTCGAATAAAGTGGGACAATGAGTGCAATATTGGTAATATAATGTTTTGAATAGTTGCAAAGAAGGCTTGTTCTATAAAAGGTTAACTTCACAGCTATAGTTGACTGACATGATGGGACTTCTTCATCACACATGAGTTTCCGAGGTCATTGTTTCTAGAGCTATACTGCATCGAGACAAGCATTCTTTTTTTCTAGTAAGAATGCATGTCTTGATGCAAATAGCTCTAGAATGCATGCTTTTGTTAGCTTCTATGTGCTAGGGCCTAGAGCTTGAAATGCTCTCCTCTTGGGAAGAGATCCACATAGGAACTTTTCCCAAGTGGAGAACCTTTCAAGCTCTAAACCCTAGCACCTATCTAGTCAATTTTGGGTACACTAGAGAAAGATGCACCCACTTTGACAGACTATTAATTTTAATTCATTTGTGTCATCTTACATACATAGGATCTCTTCCCAAGAGGAGAGCACTTCAAGCTCTAGGCCCTAGCACCTATCTAGTCAATTTTTGGTACACTAGAGAAAGATGCACCCACTTTGACACACTATTAATTTTAATTCATTTGTGTCATCTTACATTGTTTGATGATCAATGATTGCTCAAAATATATTTACTTCACTTGATGTACTGTATTGTTGATCTGCCTTTCAGTCCCATTAACCACTTTTTCCACATGAGGAAATCAATAACAATTCATATTTTGATAATCCATAGAATCTTAAGCATTGTACTTGAGAATCCACATAACAAAATGTCGCATAGACAAAGAACTAACATTGAAAACCCACAAAAAAAGTAGCAAAAGCACTCAACTAACATTGAACATACCATCCATTATTTGCAAGATGCAATTCCTCGATGTTAATTTCCCACTTAAACCAATCCACCACAAATCCAAAATAAAAAAATCTAGAAATAGATTATTCACATTCAATGCACATGCATGAAAGCAAAATCTTGATAATGTGTTTCTACTAATTACATGGAAGCACGGGAATTGCAATATAATCTTAAATTATTTTGTTAACAGATGTTAACATCAGCCTCAATCCAGCTCTCTTTAACATTGAAGCAATAAAAGCACCAGTATATAAACACATACTTACAACATTTGTAAAAGCTGATAGAACCTCTACTCGCTTGTACCTCCAAAAGAGGTGACACTTGTAATCAGAGAATATGCCATAGAAAAACTTGGACTAAGTTCTACAAAGTATGTGTTTATGTCGAATAGCTCAAGGAAAATATTGAACTTTAAATGAGAAATTAAACCAGTATTCATGATAGGCAGAGGACTTCAAACTTTATACTATGTAAAGTTACCATAGTTACAATCATACTCTTTATGTTTTAAAATTTTAACTTGACTAATTGTCATTCCGATGGACAATGCCACCTTGGATGTATCTTCTCATCATGAGAGAAAAGATTTTAAACACACTCAGATTCAAGGGATGCCATATTTTTTATTACATGAAAATAAGAAAGAAAATGTGGAGGAACAATTCATTGAGCCTTATGAGGATTGTGTTGCTGTGGAGGAATTAAGTGGAGTCTTAGGAAAAGGTGCTCATGAGGCTATTGTAGGAGCGGAAATGAGAGGAACCCCAGAATCTTTGTTTGATATTTGACGTAAGCAAGGAATATAGTGTACAAAGTTCAAACAATCTAACTTGCAGGTAATTATTTTTTCTAATTTATAAGTTAGTGCTGAAGCTAGGAAAAAATCCCCTTGGTCAATTTACTCGTGCTTGTTTTGGTCCCATTAAACATCCATCCACTCTTGCAGCATGAGAAAACCTAACTACATAATTCTCAACCGAATTTTGTACGTGGTGGCCAATTTCAAGGGTACAACATGCAGGTAATCCTTGTAATGTTGATATAGGATGAGTTTCCACAATAATTTTACATTTATAATGTTCATTTTTTCAACGGTTTCATTTCTATTCCTTTTTATCATTGGTACGAGATAAGAAGATATATCCATAGAGATAAATATATACACAACCTGATATTATGTGAGAATGGTATTTTGTTTTTGACTTGTAATTGATTTTGTGATTGACAACAATGCATGCCTTTGAAGCATTTTCTATAGCAATATATGAATGCATGGTATCACCGTGAAAACATAATATGAGATTTTGCCTTTCCAGGAAATTCCTTATGACGGGTTAATTTCCTTTCAAGGGCACAAAAGGTGCTTAAATTTGATTGATCATAATATCTATTAATATGGAGTCACCATATAGCGATACACTATACAATAAAGGTATACATGCACTTTTCCTAAGGACTTTTGTTGTTCCTTGTGACCTGTTTCTTGGGGATATTATATATCCCATAGAGTCTTGATACAAACTTAAACTATAACCTAATTCACCCAATAGTCTCGACCCTCTTCCCTATACTACTTCCTATCCTACCCTAAGTGACTGCTTAACCTGCAGCCTAGCTACAAACCTTAGGATAGACCCTTACACAACCCTAGTTCCCAAAACTAAACCATATCCTCTGTCCTACCCTTAGGCATGTCAAGGAAACATTTATTTCCTAACAGCCCGAAATAACCTAGATACGAAGCCCTAGTTACTAATTCATAAACTAAAATCCCTTGGACCCTTTTCTTTGTCCTTGTCCATACCTCAGCCTATGAGAAAGGATCCCTAATAGTCTAGATTAGAGAAATAAAAGTCTCATTCAGACTTGAGGCCTTCCCCTTTCGCTATCTAGACTTGGACCTTTACCCAGACCTCATCCTAAATTTCTTGGCCCTCCTCTAAAAGCACCCAAAATTCCTCCATTTTTTGGGTGTTGTTTATTTAGGATAGTCATAAATATGCTTCCTAAACCCCCTCCTAATTCTGTACAAACTAAATCGCAGACCCCCATTGTTCTTGTAACTATTTAAAACAGTCCCATACCCTTCAGTCTGAGTTTAACAAGCAACATATCCCTGATGGGACCCTACATAAACTCATATTCAGGATGACCATGATGCACCTTGGTCATAGCTGTTATAACATGTAATTAGCAGGCCTTGAAGGTTAGTTGCATTCTTGTCATAAATCCTAACATTAGGATAGTCTTGTCTAAGATTTCAAGAAGCATCTAGCAACACATATTGTCTGATGTCCTACAAGTTACTCATTGTCCACAAATAAATAAGGCCACAACACTCTTATTCATACTTTCACTTGTTTATCATAATTTTTATTTAAGATACAAATAATAGTTGTTTATTGACATACTATGGTTACTACTGGAGATTGCATTTCTCATAAAAAGTGTCACAACTCGGTCATAGTGGATTGTAAGTGTTTAGAAGTTGATAACATTTGGTGCTTGATTAATTTGTCACATATTGGTAATCATTTAAGGATTGGGGTTACATTTCTATCATATATCAATTGGTATTGTATATTTTCCGCACATTGTTTTCATAGTAGTAAACATACTTTGCAACAATTTAGATTTGCTAAGTAACATTTAATATATTCATTGTTGTATCTTTATGGATACTATTTGCTCAATTGAATTTGTCCTTAGATTCCTTGGAGTATTACTATGTGAATGTGCACTTGCAAGCACTTTCACCCTTTCACTTTTTCATACAACTAGTTCTTGATCAGTCTAAATATTATTGATATACTTTTTCCACTGCTGGAAACTATCAAAGTTTTGAGTTTGCATTGATTATTGGAATACATACAGAGTGCTACTGTGGCAAGCAAAGTATATATTCTGGGATCTAAGTTCAACAAGCTAAGCATAGTCTATACTAGTTGAGTTTCTTCCATTTTAATGAGAGTGGTGTCCCTAAGTGGGATAAATCACTCTCCTAAATGGAAGATAAATTGATGTTGAAATAGATTTTATGCTTCTCACACAATTTAGTATTTTTGCTTCTCACACAATTTAGATTTTTTGCTTCTCACACAATTTAGTGTGTCCTAGCATAAAATGGCATCACAACCTTCAATTACCTGGACAATTGCTCCACCGTCAATAATTTTTTGTACTTGCTGACAATTGCTTTTCTTGCAAGAGGCATTTTCTGTTTGTGATCAAAAAGTAATCGAGGTGAGTTATCTATTTGGTTCTCAAATTTTCCAACTTTATATGTAGGCTTCCTATTTCTGTTTCTCCTCAATTTAGTTGTATACAAACTTTTCCCTTCTTATCTAATTAGAGGGTGGATAATGCATCGCTACTGCAAAATAGACACAATGTGGTGTTATTTCATGCAGTGTGACATATCCTGTTTGGCTGTGGCTGGAATGCAGTTAAAAGAGGCCCGCAAAGGGCTTGAACATTGCTATGGTGCAAATATGGAGAGAGCTAGGGTTCTACAAGGAGGATTTTGTCCAGAAAGTGCCACGTAAACTCTCTTTCAAGCTTGATCCTATCCTAAAGGAATATGTTCATAAGGATCATTTGTTTTGGTAGAGTTTACTAGAGATTTATTCTAAACGTCAGCTAGCTTATGGTTTTCAGATTCTAGGAGTTTAAATTTGTTCACCTTATAGCTAGGAACCGTGTCATACTGAGACTATACTTTGAACATGCCATATATGTTATGAGTGGACCTAAATGTTGTTAGTATAGATTTGTTCTTTTCCACATTTGGATTGCATTAGAGGTGTCCTTCATAGATTTAATTGCTAAATAATAAAGATTGGACAGATACACATGACTGGAGCTTCTGGAAGGTGTTGTGGCTTACCACATTGGATTATTGGAAGAGTCTTGCAAAGCACTAACAACAGCTCAAGCCAAATATCAGCAGGTATTTAGTTCAAACTTTGAATTTACATTAATAGTGAAATTCATTTTATTTGTGGACTATGTTGTTTAATTGCAAACTTTTCCTTGTATATTTCATTGATAATTATCTTTTATTCTTACAAATCTTCAGTTAATTATAATGGCACTTCTATGTTCACTATGTTGACTTTGTCTATTTTTGTGGACAAATTCAAGTCTCAGTTGAATCTTTGTCAACACTTCTCAATATAGGTTTTACGACAAAGCAGTCAAGAAGGGATTTAAGAATGTATGGCCAAGATATTCAACGTGCAGTAGAGTTTTCCATTGAAGAAAGAGAAAGAATTGCAAAGAAAGAAGAGGAAGATAGACAACAGTACATAAACATCAGGTGGGTACTCAATTCTGGAGGAAATTAAATTTAATGACCAGGGACATCTAAATTAAATTTAAGGAGGATTAGTTTGGAATGTCAGATAGGTATTCTATTCTATGAGGAGTCCGGTAGCACCTAGGGTCCTCTGTTTTTGGTATTGAAGACAAAGAAAACTTATAGGAAAAAGCATGTCTTTACTGTTGCTTTACCTAATGTTTATAGATCATAATAAAATGATCATTTCCAGGGAGCAAAAGTCTTATGGCAGAACACCAAATCTGTGCTGCATCATATGCATTCAAAGTATGTTGGTGTGCACCAAATAGCTTTAATAAATCTGCACCACCCAGAATATCTTCACTCCTCCCAACTTGAACTATGTCTCCATCTTGCATAACCTACAAATTTTCCCAAAAGATCCCTAAAACTTTTTCATGACTTGACACGAGCAATTTCCTATTCAAAGGGTAAATTGTACTGTACATAAAGGTTACACATTTGCAAGTGTAGAAAGTGGGCTCACTAGTATAAGGTCAGATGCAGATAAAAATTCTACTTGATGTTTGACATATACCATTGTCTTTGATCCTAGAACTCCAAGAAGGAACTCTTGTTATGTTATTTGGTGAACTAATGAGGCATTGGACTATGCATTCAAATAAAAGTGTACTTTGACAATATACTCTACAAATGCATTCAATCCTTCTAATTGGAGATTGAGAGCAGTACTTTAAAGAGATGAGCTCATGTATGAACATCAACAACACTAAAAGGGTCATCGAGAAGATAGACATCTGCATCCTAGTAGGCAAAAAATTTTATCCACAAAATGCCAGTCAAACCTAATGCTGCAGTGTGGGGATCTTTGCCCGGTTCCTGTATAACACATATGAATATAGAACTGGGAGAATGTGTTGCATACCACGTTATCAAGTTGGAACCTGAAAATGCTGCACATTATGTGGCTCTGTGAAATATATATGCTGCAGCTGGTAGGTGGTCTGATGTAGAAAATGTGAGAAAAATGATGAAAGAAAGGAGAATAAAAAGATGCCCAGGATGCAGTTGGGTTGAGATCAATAACAAGGTGTATGCTTTTGTTGTAGGGGACAGTTCAAATCTAGAAACACAAAAAAATATGAAAGAAGCAGTGAATGTTCCTAACAAGAATTTTATGGTTGATGCAATGTTTATGCTCCATGATGTGGAAGATGAATAGAATGAATTTATCTTTGCTAACGTGGTAGGAAGCTAGCAATTACATCTTCACTTATTGTAATCTCCCCTGCAAACCCTATGAGAATAGTCAATGATTTGATTTTTATTTTAAGCGGGTGAAACTCTAGGTGCCCAAACTCTCACCGTGACTTGGAAGCCCACACCATCTGATTATGATATTTCAATCATTGTAGCCTAGCCGCTCTTTTTCACTCATAACAGTCTTGTTTAAAAACCTTAAGTGGGTGGTGACTACATTTCTGCCACCAGGTGTATTTCCAAAATGGTATTCTCATGAAGATGCTAAACCATTCGCTCATTTGAAGTAGGGATTTTGTTCTTGCACTTGGAGGTCCATTTCATTCACTTTTGGCCCAGGGGAGAGGGTGCATCATGTCAAGAAATTCTTTTGTGATCTAAAATTTGGAAAACATGGGTATATTACTATATTTATAGGGCATATTCTTTTATTTTCATCTTTTCAAAACTAACTTCTATATTAGGAATGAGATTCTGAAGTATCCAAGGGGCAAGTCCATAGGCTTGGTAAGCGATTCATATTATATCTATTAGGATTTATAGCTATTTAATTCAAAATACTGTCAAAATTTTGAAATCCTGAGGAAGGGTGCCTAAATGTTACACGACAGATCTCTACTTGGTACTTTAGATTTCTTGTTTTCTCCATATATTGATTACTCAATGCCTTCAGAACTGTCTGTTGATGGTGAGAAAGAATACGTCTTGTCATTTTGAAGAGACGTTATAGAACACACAAAATTGTTACCATGTTTAAGCCAAACTTGAGCTCCTGCAGACTAGATTTTTGCAATTACCATAATTGTCCAATGTTCAAATCTACACAATTTCATATAAAAGCTAAACTTGTAAAGCAAAATGATATAGACCTTTATGTGATTTATACAAACCAAAACCTTTCAGGCAAATTATTTTAGACAGGGAATCCAGAAATTAGAATACCTTACTATCATTTTACAATTACAGAGTCTCTCCTATTTTTTTGAACTTTTGAATTGTGGCTGATTATTGATAGCGTTCCATGAAGATCAAATTTCTAGTGGACATTATAAGCTAAAGGTACAATTAGTTAGCTTTCTGAATAGGCAAAATCCTACTCAATTAACTGACCATTTTTATTGGCAATCTGTTCATGCATATATTGTAGTCCTACAATGCTAGAAAAAGTGGAATATCCTTGAAGCCTTTGAATTGTTCATCATGGTTAAAATAGTTCTCTTGTCACACAATGTAGCGACCTCATCATTGGTAGAGAAAAATGGTAGCCAAACTGGTGAAACCATCTCTTTAGGTTTTCTAGATCCACTGAAAGCAGACCCAGACTAACCATGGGAGGTGTACCCTATCAAACATTTCCAGATACTTGTTAGTGGAACCATCTTTCTCACAGTACTAGTAAGACTGATTTCTAGAGGCACAGGGCACCTTGAAGCTTAACACGTTGGAAAATGTGGTACCCTAGCTATACCCATCAGACAATTAATACATCAACCAAACATTTAGAAGCATTTAGACGCATCTAGTACATCATTATACATCATCACCATCATGGTATTGGCATAGCAGCAAAAACATTGCCATATATGATATTACTGATCATCACATTTAGCTCTTCTCTTAAAGGGGGAGACCTAAGAGTAGCAAAGATAGGCCTCAATACTCTGGCTTGCATCTTGATCAAAGTAAAAAACCGTCTATGGAAAGGGTGACCCAAAAAATGTGGCACAACAGGACCTGTCAGTGAGAAAAAGTTACATTTCCAGAATAAGCGTATCAGACTTGTCAGCAGTGTGGCAGCATTGGTCAACATTTATGGGTAGTTACAATCTGGTTATGGCGCTCTTTCATTCAAAGTGGTAGAAGGCACTTGAATGGGATGTTACATACTAATTTTACTACTTTAGTACCCAACATGCCCATTCATTACAATAGATGCACTCTCTTTTTGTACATAAGGAGGGTGCCCCTATTAGGAGTCATATTCAACACTAATAATGCCGAGATTTTCCGTCTGGTTATTGTATTCATCGTTTTATGTAGAGTCTGTTTATATTATATAATAATAATGTGTTTGCCGTGTACTTTTCTTCATGTCATCAATTGTCTGTAGGAGTATGTCCAATAAGAAGATTTATTTATTCCATCACCCAATTTAACAAGACACTGGTCAACCTTGGGATGTGTTTGTCATTGTCCCAAAAACCCATATTGTCCAAGTATTTTTGAGTTTATATCTGCAACTGATCATCACAAATTTGAACCCTTTTACAACAAAATTAAATTTTACACGAGTCATTGCTTTATTTGATTCATCTAAGTCTTCATTTGCACACCCACTCACTAAGTTTTGGACTTAACTTCCTATTCTTGTATGTGCCACCCTGAGTTGCACTGTCCCAGAATCTAGAGAGAAATATGGCAGAAAAGGAATGAATATAAAACAACACCAAAATAGTAAAGAAAAATAAATTGAATTGCATTTATGACGACAAATGATGAAAGATAGTAAGAACCTGCTCTTGTATTTTCATGTGCTCAAATAGAGCAGCAGCTATGGACTCTTCCTCTAGTGCACATGTTTTCTCATATTCCTCAACTAACGCTGCATCTGCATCAGATGATGTTATTTGAATTAGAACCTGCATTATAAATTAAAATATGTATACCTAAGTCATTCCCTATCAGATGGAAGTGACTCCTATTACCCCAATCCCAACAAAAATCATGACATACTGAATTAAAACAATTGTCCTACTTTATCTTATAACATTTTGAAAAACAAAGTAATTATCTTGAAGCAGGGTGATTATAGATATCAATCTTCTTCCATATAAAACTGACTGAAGTGAGGTCTCATTATACAGCAACCCTACCTGGAGAATCCAGGGTACAACAACTATGTTATCTCTAGTTTTATCTTATTTTCTCTCCCACATTCTCAAATAAAACAATTATATTTCAAAGCATACACCATGTATAACCTAGTTACTGCAGTCTCTTGCAAGTTTCAAGAGTCCAAGGCTTTTGTGTAGAATCAAACGGGTATGAATGACTAAAACCATCAAGGATATGAAAAATGAGAATGAGGAATCTAGTGAGAAGCTTCAATGTTCTCATAGCTTTGGGCGTTAGACACTTTGAAGAAACCTATGAGGAACTTGAGGGAGAAAATGTTGTTGAAATTGTGAAAGTGGCCACATTTTCCCCACAAATGGAAACATAAGAAGATAACCAGAATATGATCAAGGAAGTATCCAAGGATAATCTCCGAAGTGCTGGAAATAAGGCCTAAGAGGATTGTCTCCAAGGTAATTTCTCCTGAAACATTCTGATTTATGAAGGGAAGATAAATACATGAGAAGCTATTGGAACTACACAAAAGGGATAGCACTCTATTAGAGCTAAAAAAATGTCTACAATGGTTGTCAAATTATATCTATCAACAGATTTTGATAGATGTTGAATTTATCTAAGACTAGTCTTGATTCACATTGGATTGAATGTGGCGATGATTAACTGGACAATGAGCTATGTGACATTAGTCTCATTTTAAATTATCGTTAACAATGCTGAATCCACTTTATTCAAGCCCTCATGAGGTCTAAGAGAAGGGTACCCTTTATCCCCGTATTTATCTCTTTTGGTACCACAGGGTTTGAGCAGGTCTATAATAGCTGTTAGAAATTCTAGAATCATACAATGCGTTCACGTTGGAGGTAATGAGCCACTTAAACATATACTATTTGTTGACAATGTCATTTTGTTTTCCAATTGTGTTGAGTTTGAAGACAGAAAGTGCCAAGAAATCATTAAGATTTATTGCAAATCTACAGCAATGGATTTGAATGTTCTAATATCTATTGTTAGTTTTAATGGTATTAATGAATAAATAGAGCAACATTTGAAAGCTATGTTTCCTTTCGATTATTTGGAGATGGAGGAGGGGATGAAAAATGTGAGTTTTATATTAAAACCAAACAAGTATGGAAAATGAAATTGGGGATGGCTTCTTGGGAATATTGAAAGTAGGATAAAGTTTTGGTGCAACAAGTGACTCTCCGGAGTGGGAAGACTTCTACTTGAGAAATCTGTCCTAAAGTCTATACCTGTATACTAGAATTCTCTGGCACAGATACTCAAGGGAGTGTTGGAGAGGATTCAAAAGTGTTGGACTATTGGTTTGAATTTATGTGGAGAGGAATAAATGATAGAATGGGTTTTCCTCTAGCAAAATGGAAATTAGCTAAGCCTAAAGCGGAAGGGAGTGGGGATTAAAAATATACACTCTTTTGGTTAGGATTTAACAGCCTAAAGCCTTGGGAGCCTGATCACCAAGGATAACATTTGGAAACAAATTATTATTTAGATTACATTTTTCCAGCATCATTATTAAATTGGATTAGAAGTCCACGTAAGAGCATCACAGAGGTATCCAACCAAAGGAAAGAGCTCATGCCGTTGTTCCTAATCATTGAAAGATTTTTGGGCTAGAAAGTGGATCATGTCTCCAAAGTTGGAATTTGATCCAATGTGATTATGAGATGCAATAATATTATTTTTCTTCCCTCTGGACTTATTTAGAGACTACAAACTAGAGGATACTTAACGCTAGACCAAATTGCTTACCAGATAAATAGAGATATCTAGAAACAAGGATGGAAGGGTTATTTGATTTTGGGTCTGGAAGGTGAACATGCTAACACTTGGGATATTTTTCTTGTAGAACTAAAGAGAGGACACATTCATATTAAGGATGTACCAGATGAAGTGGTATGCATAAAGAATAAAATAGTACGCTTGTAGTATGTACATAGACCAACTTCTGTACAGCTCGATGATGGAGATGATAAGCATAGGAGGTGGTGTGGTGGTGGAACAATATCCAGAATGTAAAGGTACCAATGAAGACTAAATTATTATTCTCACTTACATTGATGAATAGGGTCGCCACCAGGGATCTGCTTCAGAAAAGGAATAAACTTTTGCATACTTTGCAGGAAGGATGAGGAACATGTTTCTCACTTATTTACTCAGTGCATAAAATGTCAGCAGCTCAGGAGAGATCTATGTAAATGGATTGGTATCAATTTCATTTGGAAAAGTAATACTGTTGAAGCTCGTTTGAGACAATGGTTTCAAAGGTGAGAACTGAAGGATTTTAGTTCCATACCCCTCCTAACCCTTTGGGGTATTTGACTGTAAAGAAATTCCTTATTATTTCAAGTTTATTCATAGATCTGTGCTATCTTTAAACTCTACAGGACACATACCAAAGAGAGGAATCCAAGGTAAGATGGAAATCTATTGATTGATAAGACCCTCATGTGCGGATTTGCTCAAGGCACCTTCCAATATCCTGAGAAAAGTGGCATAGGGAATGTACTCTATTTGATGGATGATCATTTTATCAAGCTCAAACTTCAAAGCCAATCTAGGTGATAGCACAAACAATATAGATGAATTTATGGGACCCAATCATTATGAAATTGACATTGGCTAAAAATATTCAGCAAGTTCATATATTTGGGGATTCTTTGCTCGTAATCAAGTGGAATAATAATGAAAAAAGTATTCATGATATTGCAGTTCATGCAATAGCTGGTTAGTTTAAGGGGATTTCACAAACTTCCACAAGGCACAAAAATTACATTTGCACATGTGTATAGGGAATTCAACTCACTAGTGGATTCACTCTCAAAAGAAGGTTCACATATGGCTGCATGGGTTATGATACAGGTCAAATCGGTGGTTGGGGAACTTCTTGAGATAAGAGGAATAATCTGAATATATCTACATTTACCGTTTTGCATTTATGTACTACAAATACACTGCTAATTTTTGGGGTAGAATATGGTATTGTCATGTTTATTTGAATATACAAGAATATTGTAATATTTGTTTTTCATATAAAAACTGAAATTCAGTAATGAAGAATAGGTGAAACAATTAGGGATGATCAGTTAGCCGATGATAATAAATACAGTTTCTGGATTGGTTTGAGCTTGGAGACTTGTTATCACAAGTACGACATGAATATAGCATGTGATGATAACACGTGAAGCATGCGCATTCATTCTGACTGGAATAAAACATGCATTTTTTTCTTTGAAATGAAAAAGGTCCCTTCCCTTCTACATGCAAAATTTGCAAAGTGAATCTCTTCTAGTATTCAACTGCAGTTGAAATAGTGTATGAACAGTTCATTTGTCCTACTTTGCTGAGTTGATCTAGCATACTAGTCTTTGAAAGGTTGAATGAGTTATTTTCCTAGATTGCACTAGGTACTACCTTTTCCAAGGCAGGCACACCATAACTAATAAGGTAGGTAAACCAATACCTTGGTTTCAACTTTCAATAACCTTAGACTATATATTTTGATTTATTGATATAAAAGACAAATTATTCCTTCTTGAATGGGCCTTGGTTCAACACTTTGCATTAAACCCAGAGATACGGGAATATAGTAAACCTTTCATCTCATTAAGAAAGTTAAACAAATTTCTAGAGATTTTTAAAATTTAGAGATCCAATAGTCAAAGACCATACAAGGTAAATGTAACTCAGTAGTGATAAACACTTACTTAGAGTTATTTTTTCCAATTATTCTCAAAATATAAAAATTTGCAAGCATTGATTCTCAAGGCTAGAATAGCATTAACAACCCCTACCTACTAAATGAATCACAAGAATTAAAAGAAAAAACTCAAAAGTAAGGTTTTATCCAAGATGCAGACGTTTTCCTACAAGAGAGCACTGAAGTAATTATTCAGCTTTATAGATGCAGATATATAAGATCTTAATGGAATAGACATGAGACACTTGGATCGTTTCCAATTTCAATGAGGCAATTGTAAAATGATAGAAATCCAAAGTCGCAGGGGACATAAAATTTTTCAAAGTGAGGGGCACCCTAACAACCATGTTATCAATAGAGGCTCTATCCAACTATGGTGTGAATCACGACAAAGATGACCACACTAGAGGTTATATCTACTATGGCAAGTGAACCAATCCACATTACCTTGACAGAGGTAAATCATACATAATCCCTAGCTGATATATTCCTATATTCAACTTCACTACAAACCAACCCAAATTTTGTTTAAAAGGTCAAGTGTTGATAAATAGGAAGTTGTTTACACAATATTGACAACAATAAAATTGGACCCAAAGTCATTATAGTTCATGAAACCAAAAATTTCTTTACATGTTGTTCTGAAGATGTTTCTCCTTCATCATGTAACACTTCAACATATCTGTACAATCATGATGAGAATGGAGGAGGTACAATAGTGATGAGTCATGACACTGTTGGGGTGTAGTATGATGAGAAGGTTCTGCAACAACCTTCCAATATTTATGGTGCACACTCAACATAGCAGTGAGGGTGCAATAGTGATTAGATAATGGTGGATAAATTATTGGATTTATAGGGCAGATTCATGCCCAACCTCAGTCTTTTACATTTTAGGTTGTTGTCCAAAATTAGTAGATTAGGTTCAGTTCAGATTTAGAAGTTACTTTTCTATTTTGAGTTTTCTTTTCCAGTTTTAGGGAAAGTTCTTTAATTAAGTGTATTTCTAGTTTTATAAGGGATATTTGATCCCAAAGACATAAGGTAGACACTTTGAATGGTTTGACCTTCTCCAGTTAAGGTGCAGATTCTAAGGAACCCAATGCATGCAGGCTGAGAACTCCATTCTAAGCACCTAGGGTTGAGATATTGTGCATTATAAATATAAACCCTATCCTAATTCTCAATATAAGTAGGCAGAGTCTATCATAGGACATACAAAACAAGAGTTTGTAGTGATTGCTATTGTATAGTTTTATTTACAGTCAACAAAGAAAAACAAATGGTTTGAGTGTAGTAGATTCTTATTTTACTCACTATTAAAGTTTTCAGTTACCTATCTGTTTGTAGATCTGGGCCTCTGGCATACCTAGAGAGGTTTTGAGAGATCTTTAAGTTTATATCCATCTAAAGTTTTAGTCTACACTTCTGCTTACCATGAATTTAAAGTTTGAACAAAAATATGGACAATAAATGTTTTCCTTCCCTTCCAATTGACAAAACCTTTATATTTTTTTAATGAATTTGAGGATTCATAGGGGAGTAATCTACAATACCTTGTAAGTTGTACCACTTTCCAAATGTTGGGTAAGCTAATAAGCAGTGAAACTAGTAGAGTGCTTTACAAAGAAGATATCATTGTATAACAAAGATTCATTCAAAAAGGAAAGAAAATCCTAAACATAGTTAATTCAAAGATAAACATTATCAATTTCTTATTAATGTAAACCAATTATTGATTTCCTACTATGTCAAGTATTTTTTCCAAACACGATGAGGTATTCCAATATCAGGTAAATCAACAATTTACTATAAAACATCGATAAAAGATTGTATCGACACCCAAAACATTCATCTAAACTTAGTATCTTATTAGGTGTGATCTTGGAGAAAATTAGAGTTAAAAGTTAGCCTCCTTGGCCAAGAAGTCTTGGTGGATGTTTCTCAGAGCTTCCCGTGATAGTACTTGATTGCATAGATTCCTTTTGGATCTATCATGTAATCCCCTTTTTATTTGGTTAATTTGATGCCACATGTTCCCCATTCCAGTAATTGAATTGGTTGATGGTTGGGATTTTGTTCTTTTTAAAATTCCTATCAAGGTTATGAGTTGTCAATATTGTTTTTTATTATTTTGTACTTAGGATTTCAAATGACATGGTCAGAATATTATATTTCTATTAATAATCTAAATTAGCCTTTAGTGACTTTAAGAGAATATTTTGGATCAGGTGTCCTTGTTTAATGAAAATTTATTTAATAGTGAACTGGTGAAGTTCAGTGCTCCAACATAACTCAATGCTTATTAGACACCCACATTCACATTGAGATTAGAGAGGTCCACACCAGACTCTAAATATTTTTCAATCACCACATTTATTCATTTACGATTTTGTTCATAAAAGTCCCATCAAGCCAGCGATCCATGTCACTCTCCAAATTACCCTCCCGAAAAGGATGCAACAAAGGCACTCAAAAGAGGGGCATGAATAGTATCAGCTCATCGGTTCACTTTTGTATGTTCTGAAGACTCGCTAGTATTTTCATAAATATAGAGGTACGGACATCGACTTACAGAAGTAGACTTATCTTCAATTCAGCACATCTTTCCAACAACTGTAACTCCTAGAGCTCTACACACCCGAGCAAACCATAAAAATTTGCAACAATAAATAAAACAACTCTTAACTTGTTCTAAGAGTATCACATTCACATGAAGTATTATATAATTATGAGTTAGCAGTGATTGCACATGTATGAATCCACACAAGCCACTAAAAGTAGTTTTCAAGTTAGCATCCCTGAAGATGGGTGGAGTGTCCATTTGAAAACATTGGGTATTCTAATTTCTACATGGTGCAATCCAAAAATAGATATCATAATTTGACACAAATTTTAGCACCAACCATTTCTGCAATAAGAATGCTAGCACTAAAATAATTCATGGAAATGTTCCAAATGATTCAAATACTAACCCTCTGAAACACATAGTTGAATCACTTATATAAATTGCCCTTACTCTCTTAATAAACTAGACCTTCAACGATAACACTGTAAATCATCATACCTATCCACCAATCCTAGTGAACATAAGCACTTGATTAAAATTGAATTTAACCATTCTGCAAGCAACCATTGATAAAACTTCGTTTGCAAGAAGAATACAATTACAAAACATTTTATTATTGTATGAGAATATAAAGAACCCACCTACAACATATTGCGAGGTTCCATTCCTTCTCGAGCATCTTTGACCTCTAATTTGAGAGGTGGGAGTTGGGGATGAGCCCTTGGGAAGGTTACAACAATAGGTCCTTGTATCGTTGGCCCATCGTTGTTGTTGTCCGTACTTGTGCCTGTTGTTGTTGTTCCTCTGCCATTTTTCCTCTTCACGTGAAAGACAATACTAAATTTCTTAGCCTTTGCAGCCTGTGGAAGGAAAATGAACTTGATGCCAAGATGGCCTTATGGTTCCGTTCTCGTGACCTATTTTGTTGTTCCTCTACCATTTTTCCTCTTTAGGTGAAGGACAATACCAAATTTCTTAGCCTTTTCATCTTGTGGAAGGAAAATGAACTTGATGCCAAGAAGGCCTTACGGTTTCATTGTATCATTCGTGCGTAAGATGTTATACTTATTTTGATTGAAAATTATTTATAAAAATAATAGGGTTGGAAGACATATCCTTGGTGGGTAAGGACAAAAAGTGTAATTTATATCAGTTCGAATAAGAGATATCAACTCCCCAAGATCACCTCATGCTTATTTATATTTATTTTGATTGAAAATTATTTATAAAAAATAGGGTTGGAAGACATATCCTTGGTGGGTAAGGACAAAAAGTGTAATTTATATTGGTTCGAATAAGAGATATCAACTCCCCAAGGTCACCCCATGCTTATTTGACACCACTTTTTAAGGTGAGGAGGGTCATACTTACATTTTTTTTATGTGGTGGTGGTGGTGGTGGGCATGGCTTCCAATGATTTGATTCTTCCCTCCCATTTTCCTAGGGGAGTTTCTTGTAGGATCCTATCCCGGTTTTCTCCAAGTCGGACACTGACCTAGAGTACCCATTAGTCTCCAATAATATAAATTTAACCATCAGGAAGAACAATGGCAAGAAAAGGAGGAAAGTCCACTCGAAACAGCCAATGTGGGGAAACGAGTCGACAACAATCAAGGAAATTGTTAATGAGATTTTGGATTCATAGGATGCACTATTGGACGTTTTCAGACCTTTTAGAGTATATTTGGCCATAAAGGTTGTTACCTAATGATGATATTGTCCTTAAATGTTAGAGGGGTGGGGGGGTACGCCAAAGATTGTGGCACTCAAGAGATTATTACATTTGGTTTGTCTGGATGTCCTATTATTTTAGGAAATGATGGTTTTTGGTTTGAAAACAATTAGGGATTTTCTCTAGATTATTCTCCCCACATGGGATTGTTGTTTGGTTGATGCTACATGCCTTTTCAGAGTCCTTCTTTTTGCTTGGAACCTTGCTCGTATTAGACTTAATCCATTTCATATTTGTGGGGGTATCTTATGGGTGATTCCACGGACTTGGGTAACACTTTTTGGCAAGCACATTTCGGCAAAAACATAAAAATGCACCTCGGTCGAGGTCTTGTTAAGCCCTCGACCGAGGTCTTAATATCTCGACCGAGGGCTTGTTAAGCCCTCGACCGAGGTATTGCGGGCTTTAAAAACCCTCGACCGAGGTATTTAAATACCTCGACCGAGGTATTTAGATACCTCGTTCGAGGTTCATACCTCGGTCGAGGGCTTAAAAAAGCAGACTTAGCCCTCATTCAAACAAATGGAAAATTTCCTGTGCCTTGCAGAGGTGTAAACCCTGCCATTCCTAGCACATAACTGAGCGGAGTTGATACCGATAGATTCACCAACGAATCTTCTATCCATTGACGTATCATACACACATTTTGGCATCCATATGATATTTATTTTTTAATTACTTTTAAAACTTATACTTAGAAAACCACACTGCAACTTTGAAGCAGCTCAAAGAAAAATCCGCAGAGTTAAAAATACATAGCCAAAAAATTCTTAAAAATGCACACATCACATATGGACGTGTTCTCTTCAAAAGGGTATCTTTGGTTTTTCAATTTTTGAAAAAATAGAAAAAATTCCTTTACGTGGACAAATATGTGTTTAAAACGATGCTGAAATCGAATGTGGTCACTTTCGAAAAATAATAAATAATTGTATAATGCGAAAAAAATTAACAAAAAAATATGCACATCACACTGCATTTTATTTAGATCATGCTCATATATTTATTTTTTTAAAATTATTAATGCAAGATTGAATTACTCTACGTGGACACGAGCCACTTATTAGCTTCTTCAAATTTTTAAGGTCACACAGTTCATTAAATGCAAAAATTCACACATTAAATGATATCGGAATATTTTTAAAAAAATATCACTATGAAGCCAACATAATATTCTACAATTTGTTTTTTTACTGCAAGTCAAAATTCACATGGCATATATGCGTTTTCAGGGCTTCTCTCTAGTACATGAGTAAAAAATCAGGTTTTCATCGCCACATTTGGCCAAAAAGTGTTACCCATCTTCATGGAATCACCCTTATTGAAATGTTTTTGTAGGGTTTTGGATATACCCTACACATTATTAACTATTGTGGGATTTATGTTGATCAATTGGACTTCTGGGAGGCTATTGAAAGGTGTGGTCTAGTCCTTGGTTGTTCTTTCCTCGAAATTCTAGCGAGGGACCTCAAATTTACCACCACTACTTAAGGAATCATGGGGATCCAAATCTAGGACTAAAAATATGGCCCCTTGGTTTCAACAATACATTACAAATAACAAATTGGTGGATATTGAACTGAGCCCCTTAGCTCCTACCTAATGTAGCAGGTGGGTGGCAAATGTTGTTGTGGCCAAAACACTTGACTGATTGTTATTGGAAGAAGATTTTTATTGTAAGGATTAGTTCATGGAAAATATCATCTACTTCAAACATACCCATGGGTCACTGGGTGATCATTTGTTTTGAAGGCTTGAAAAGAAGAAGGATGACGATAGAAAGGACTACTTGGATACATTCCTACAAAATGTAGTTGTGAATTTCATTCTTGCTAGCAGGGATACTTTAAAGGAACTCATCCTGGTGAAGCTACGTTGACTGGTGCAGCTAGATGTTTGATGGTTGCAAATCATGAAAAAAAGTCATATTGAAATTAGAAAATCACTTTAGACATATGGGACTTGTAGGGACTCTTACATTGTCGAAAGACCAACAACTAGCTACGATGCTTCTACCTAGGTATTGATGTGGTACTCATTCTATTACCTAATTCGTAATTGACGTAGGAACCTAATTTTCCTTTGGCACGCGCTTAACCGGGTTTGCTTCAATTGTGCAACAGGGATATAGATGGTCAAGAGAAAATTCATGCAATTTCTTTGTTGGATCTCTGAAGATTGAGGTGCATAGCACCAATATTACTAATAGAAGGAGGACAATTTACAAGATTTACACTTCATTGTCAAATTTTCAATTTTCTAGGACACAATTAAAAATGACTAACATAAATGACTAACTCATATTCTTCTAGCTAGTCATTTTTATGCCGCGACTAAATTAGTCATTTATGTTAGTCATTTTTAACTCTCTCACTTATTATCTAGTCATATTTGTTAACTGTTGACTAAATTAGTCGTTAATTTTAGTTGTTTATAGTTGGGTCAATCAAAATTGCTCATATTTAGTAGTAAATCACTTGAAAAACCTGTGGTGACTAGAATTTTTGGTCACCTAGTAGCTAATTCCTCATTTTGTACTAGTGATAAAACACAAGCCCAACAAGAGACTGAGACAAAAAGAGTAATACACTAATGGAAAAACAAAAAGGAAAAATGACTAAAACTACTTTAAAAGAAAAATCAATGAAAAAGCATCCCTGGTCACAAAAGAAGCATCCAACAGACAACATCAGACCTAAGGAAGACCCAACCACACTCACAACCCACCCAAGAACTTCCCATAACATAAAACTCACCAAAAGGGAGGATGTACGCAACTGTTTAAAGAACAAATGCATATATATGCGACTTTTGGCCAAAAAGATGCATGTCACATGCTGATTTTGGCCAAAAACCTGCGTGTATACATGAATTTTGGCCAAAAATCCACGTATGTACACGACTTTTGGCCAGAAACCTGCGTATACAGAGAAGACAGTGGTAAAAAGCAGACCAAGGGTCAAACCAATAAAGGGGAATGTCAATGGATGAACATACTATAAAATGCAACACAAAAACAAGGAGAAACAAAGAGCAAGTCAATAATATCAAGCACATTGTGCCCCCAAACCCCAAAGACAAACAAGGAACATCCCCAGCGGAGTCACCAATTCTGTTACGGAGAGAAATTCCTATGGCTTGGGGTACCACAACAGACAACTTGACTCCAGAAATCAATCCTTTCCTATTTGCAAGAGAAACCAAATATCTAACACTAAAGGATCTCGATTCGTACCTTATTCCGGACGGTTGAAGTAGATCCCCGTTGAGCTTTCTAACTCCAGCTTGAATTGATAAATTACTTCCTCAATAATCAGTAAACAAGACAAGCATACTATATATATTGGTGTTAGATCTACTCTAGCATATATAATCAACAACGTATAAGCATTTGAAATCATCCATGGATAAAATATTCATTCAAACATGCATTATTGGACAGGAAAATATATTTCTATTAATATAAAATTAGAGATTACAATGAATACAACCTCTGTCGGCATGTTTGCGAATCGGAGAAACTGAATCCCCCACTTGGGCCTCCACCACCTCAATCCTCCATCTCTCGATAGCAAGCTCACAAGCAAAAGGCAAGCTTGGGAAGAACACGAAAGTGCTCCAAGGGACAAAGGGATGCAAACTCAAGCATAAGTTTTGGCAACAATGGACTATAGTTTCTTTGCTCTCAATTCTCACATATTCTTCAATGTATCCAAAGGGTTCATTATATAGCTCTTCAATGGGGCAATGAAGGGTCGAATCTGAGCAATCTCAAGGCATATGGAAGGCTAGGGGACAAGTGAGTTAGATCCATGTCAAGGAAAACTCCAAAAGAATTTGTCCTTTTGCACACATCCCGATGTACACGGTTTTAGGGGTCAAACCCGCGTATATACATGAGAAAGGGTTTCAAAGTCGTGTATAGAAAATTTAAGCATGTTTTTAGGGATGATCTTGGAAACATCAAAGGTATAAAAAAGGTCCATGGGGTCCAAAGAGTCTGCAGAGGGACAGGGGAAGGCCATACAAGTGTGATTCACCAGGTGTGGTAAAATCAGCTATAACATTGATTGAGCTTGAATCTCGTAATAGAACTATTTTATGTGATCAGGAAAAGGAGGCTCAACAAAAAAGTAGGGCTTCATGGATGATTTGTGGAGATGACAATACCCCTTTTTTCCATAAATTTGCTGCTCATAGGAAGAATCTTAATACTATTTGGAAAATTAATGATGATTTTGGCAATCTTGTTGAAGGTTTTGAGGCTATTTCTGAGGCTGGGATTCATCATTTTGAGTTTCTGTTTAAGGAAGAAGCTAATATTCATCTTCCTGAGATTGTGCACAGTGCAAGTTTTTTTCCCTCATCTATTTCTGAGGAAGATAATTGTGAGCTTATGAAGCATGTTACTTTGCAAGATATTAAGCATATCCTTTCCATTAGCAAAAATGACAAGAGTGCAGGACCTGATGGAATTCCTGTAGAGGTTTACAGATGTCTTTTTGATGTATTGGGTGAGGACCTTCTGAGAGTTATTAAGCTTTCTTGGATAAGTGCTAAAATTCCTGCAGTTTTCAACTCAACTTTTCTTGCTCTTATCCCAAAGATTGATCATCCCTTATCTTTTGAGGATTTTCGGCCTATCTCTTTGTGTAATTTTGTTTACAAAATCATGGGTAAGATTATTTCTATTTGGATCAAAAATGTTTTGGGTAGGTGTATATCTGGTGAACAGTTTGGGTTTTTGCAGGGTAGGCAGATTCATGATGCAGTTGGGGTCATACAAGAAGGTATGCATTCTATGCATTGTAAATGCTTAAAGGCTGTAATGATAAAAATCGACTTATATAAAGCTTATGATCATGTTATATGGACCTATCTTCAGGTCTTACTTTCCAAAATGGGTTTTGTTGGGAATTTCATTTCTTGGGTCATGAGTAGCCTCTCCTCTGTATCCTTCTCCCTGCTTATAAATGGAATAGCCACAACTTTCTTAAATATGGTAGGGGTCTTAGACAAGGTTGCCTCTTGGCACCTTTACTATTCCTTATTGTGGTGGAAGGTCTAGGAAGGGCTATTCTATTTGCCAAAGACTATGGGACATATCATGGTTTATCTTTTGGTAATGATATTGTCTTAACTCGTGTTCTTTTTGTGGATGATATTTTTATGGTCAATGATGGTTCTTTACAATCTCTTTCTACTTTATATGAGATTTTAATGATCTTCTGTAAGGCATCTGGGATGAAGATAAATGATGATAAATCTTCTTTATTTTTTTCTTGTCTGGAAGAAACAGAGGTTATTAATTTACAGAATATTTTTACATTTCTAGTTGACAGAATTGAAAATGGTATGAAGTACCTTTGGTTTTATCTCAAACCTTGTAGATATCTATTAAAGGACTGGGATTGGCTGATTATTAAGGTAGAGAAAAGGATTAACAATTGGAGCTTTTGTTGGTTATCCAAGGGGGGTAAGCTGATACTGATTAAAGTAGTATTAGAGTCCATTCAGGTCTATTGGATGCACTTTTGGATACCGATGGGGATTATTGAAAAAATCAGAAATATTTGTTTCAAATTTCTTTGGTCTGGTAAACAGAATTATTATGGTTTACCTTGGATATCCCGGAATATTTTGGCTAATCCAAAGTCTTTGGGTGGATGGGGAATCAAAATTCCTATTGTTTTTGCTAAAGCTCTTGCAGCTAAAAATGTTTGGAATATTATTCATGGCACGGGGTTATGGGTTAAGATTGTTGTTCAGAAATATATTCATCCATTGAATATTTTGGAATGGATTAGATCTCCTGTCAAAAAGAAAAAGAATATATCATTTTGCTGGAAAGCTTTTCTATGGGATTTTGACATTATTGGTAATTTTTTGGTATGGAATATTGGTAATGGTACTGTTGTTCATATTGGTTTAGATCCTTGGATAGGATGTAAATGGAGACATGATTTACCTTCTTCCATGCTTGAAAAATTACATTTGGCTGTTTTTTATTTTTTATCTGACATTGGACTTCATGGTATGAAAACATTGTTGGCTCAACAATTGTTTACTGCAGATTCCATTGGTTTTACCGATCCTCAAGAGATTGATGTGTGGAATGGTTATGTAACCATTCTTAAATCTAGTCATGTAAGGATTTTAAATGATGATGATACTCTAGTTTGGAAATTATCTAAATCTGGTCGATATTCACCAAAAGAAGGTTATGCTCAGCTTATGAACAGGGATGTGGATCATATTTGGTGGTGGAAAGTCTTATGGAAGCGGAAATGTCCTCTCAAAGCAAAATTATTTTGTTGGTTTCTCCTTTCTGGTAAAGCTTTGACCTAAGATGTTCTTATCATGAAAGGTAGAGAAGGACCTGGTAGGTGTTACTTGTGCAAAATGGAATGTGAATCCAATTTTCATATTGGAGTGGATTTCCCTTTTACTCAGACTGTTTGGTTAATTATTGAGGAAAAATTGAAACTCAATAATCTTTGGAGTGGAGAAATTGTGTCAGCATGTTTCAAAACTTGGTGTTTAAATTTGGAGGTGGCAAATATTAAACCATTACCTATCATTGTTTTATGGTTCATCAGGAAGGCTAGAAACTTGTCTTGTTTTGAGGATCTTTCTTTAACACCAGCACAAGTATCTAGTTTCAGTTTGGGAATGATGAAGAATATTCCGCAGAAGAGTTTAGTGGTTTCTATAAGAACTATCTTTGTGGAAGTTATTGATAAAACCTTTGCATGGGGTTTTTTTGATGGCTCTGCAGCAGGTGATCCAAAAATATGTGGAGCTGGAGGTATGCTGTTTTTATTAGATGTACACTTTTTCTCTTTTAAAGTTGGTTTAGGATTGGGTACTAGTAATTTTGCAGAATTATGTGCCCTCAAGCTACTTCTCTTTCTGGCTCGAAGGAACTCTTTGGATAAAATTCAGATTTTCTGTGATTCTTAGTTAGTAATTAACTGGGCATCTAGTAAGTACCGATTAATGAATTTAGAATTAACCATGATTCTTTAGGATGTTAACAGGATTACTGATTGTTTCAATTATGTGTCATTCAAACATATCTATCGAGAAAGAAATTTTTCTATAGATGCTTTGGCTAAAGCTGGAGGAAGGATATTGGAAGGATTATGGTCCATTAAGGAATATCGCGCAGATGAAGTTGTGGAAACCTTTCAGATCTTCTAAAGAGGTTTTTTTGGGACATGGGCTATAGATCCTTGTGTATATCTTTGTTTTGATGGAAACAACGTATGTTTTTCCTGTTTAGTTTGGTTGATGACGCATCGATATCAGTTTTTGAAACTGTTGAGCAGGTTTCTGTAATGATGATAAATTTTGTGAGCAGTTTGTGAAATTCTCTAGTATTTTTTTGATATGGCTGTAATGCCTTTGGACATAATTTTTGGTTTTTTGAAGCTCGTTATGGGGATTTATCTTAACTGTATCTACCAGCTTTAAGGTTGGGTTTTTATGTGTTAATGGACTTTTGTGCCATCTGTTAAATGTAAATAAAGTTATTTATGAATTTTTTCCTTGGAAAAAAAAAGTCTATGGTAATCAAATGTCAGAATTTGTTTTTATTATGGCAATTTTTCCAAAGCATGTGGCATCTCTGTTGATTGTATATAAATAACTAGTTGTATATGTAATACAAATACATGTAGTACAAATACCTGTAGTAGAAGGTGCTATCTATTTTTATGCTTTATTTTTAACTAATCCATATGACATGTATGTTATTCACAATATCTTCTTGAGCACTTTGTAATTCAATTTCATAGTAAACTATCACTAAGTGCATAATAGTGATACTTTTAGAGAGTTTGTAATACAATACAATTTCATAGTAAACAAAACAAAATGCATATAAAAATTTCAAAGCCATAATTAATTTTGGGAAATGAACTAATTCTATGAAAAATAAATTCAATTTCATAGTAAACAAAATTTATGAATATAAAAAGTTCAAAGGCATACCTAGTTTTGGGAAAGGAACTAATAAAATAAATTCGAAAGCACCACTAAAGTTGGAAAAGAAAAATATAAAAAGTCCAAAGACATACTTAATTTTGGGAAAGGAACTAAGTGGGACTAATGGTTAAGATCATGTGCTTCTTCTTAGGAGGTCATAGGTTGAAATCCAGAGGGGGTAGTGTATGTACACCTCTGTAGAATTTAGCTGTTAAATCACTGTGCAGAGGAGGTCCCTTTTCCCACAAACAAGGGGGATTCATACACCAAATTAGTATCTCGCTTGGCGGTGACCTTAAAAATAGATTATTAATATTATCTATGAAAAAATAAATTCAAAGGAACCAGTAATGTTGGGAAAGAAAACTATAAAACACATAACTGCCATTGAGTTTGTAAATTGGATTATAAGGGTAAGTAAATGGCTAGTAAGTAGGAAGGTTAAACTGTTGCAAGATTAAACTATTGAGCTAATCAACTCTCTCTTAGGTGATCCAACTAAGACAAAACATGAGGATGGAAAGGATTGCATTAGACTATACTTGAGCTATGGAAAATATCCTTTTCTTTTGCAAATCAATGTCTCTATCATGTATTTTCGCCATGGTGTAGAATTGATGCTGTGTTTCAGTGAATATAAATTGTAATAAGCATACATCCTATCTTTAAAGTTTGCTCGACGTGAAATTTTGTTTTGAAATTTTTTTATGGGATAAAATGTTTTCAAAACCATTTTTTAGTTTTTTATTAAAATCACAAAATTCAATCTCTACTCCAAAATGACACATCGATTTGAAGAATATGCCTGATTTTTATATATTCAAATGTTAAATATCTGAAGAAAGGGCAACTATAATTGTGTGTTTTTAATCCTTCATTGGAAACTTCAAATTGATTATTTGATTATATCTATTCATGTATGGTGCTAAAGGCGTTTACATTTAGGTATTTGTATACTTATTGTAAACAACAATTTGATATTCAAATAAAAGAAGGTGACCCAAAGTATGAGCAATTTGATGTAAAATGAATGCATGTTTGAGTACCTTGCATCCATTGATAAAAAAATCACTCTTAAGCACTAGAATGAGTGATGGTTGTGCATTTTTATTGCACAACAGGAACTAACCCAACTAAACTTGTTGGATGAGTTTTGTTAGCAAAATTTGTAGCACGTTTAAACTTTATAGTAGTGCATAACTAGTTGGCATGACCAATTTATCAAAACTAAATCCTTTTAGCTATGCAAGTAGTAGAGAAATAGTTGGCATGACCATCTTATCAAAACTAAATCCTTTTAGTTGGGAAGAGAAATAGTTGGCATGGCCATCTTATCAAAACTAAATCCTTTTAGATGGGTAACTGAGCATTAATTTACGATTGAAGATTCTTAGATTCCAAAGGTAAACTTCATACACGTTGGTTAGGTTCTTATGTAAACATTGAAGTTTGAAATAATGGATCAGTCAATATATGATCCATTGATGATGCCAACATTTCTCTATTTGTTAATGGTCACCATCTAAAGTTGTATAACAAGCATATATCACGAGACATGTTTGTTACCACGTTGCAGAAACACTAGTCTCTCAATTTGATTGAAAGTCCTCTAGAATTCAATTCATTTTAATCAGTATTTATCCATCCAAAACCTAATGTAGTAATGAAAAAATTCAAGCATCATAATCCATGGAGTTTCTTGAAAGCCAACTTGGGGGGATTACTCTCTGGATCAACCAAAAAACACACATATTTTTTATGCCTTGGGCTTACTTTCATGTTGTTGCTAAGTTTCTCTGTTGTTTCTCAATTTTCTATAGGAGGTGTGCTTTTCTACGTCTTATCCATTTCAAATTAGTTTATCTAGTCCTCATGAGTTTCTCCATAACTCATACATTATTTTTTAAGTTTAAACTACTACTGAGTAATAATAAGTTACTTCTATGATTAAGGTCAAGGCTTCCTATGGATTGTACTAGCATGAAGTTCTAATTCTTACATGGCCTAGGTTTGGAATTCATTCTACACATTTCATTTTCACTTCTTTTAAAATTTTCTCTCAAGAAGAACATCGCAGAGTTCATTGCATATCATAGAATTCATTTGGCGTAAGATTCATGTGGAATATGCCATATTTTGTCCATTTCTTTAATCAAATCATGTAGCTCAAGTCCTATTCGAATAATTTCAAGGAACAAATTGATTTTTTTTATGAAATAAAATATTTTTATCATAAATTCCCATCGTTCTATTGTACACATACCAAACAAAGTGTTACGTATCCCTTCCATGTATATTTATATACTTTGAACAAATTACATCATTATTGCATGGGGATGGCGCCCATCCCAAGACGATCCCAAGTTTCCAAGAATTTTCCCTACCCGTGTATCCTCCTTTAGTTAAATCATCACTGCCCATGAATATTTTCAAGCTCCCAAATGTAATAAGTTAGTTTTACACTGGGTGATTTAATGCAAGATTAATTGAAAGATTATGTTTCATTTATACATTTCATAAAACACATGAAACTTGTGTTCAACAATAATACGAAAACATACAGAGTTAGATGTAGCTTCTTAAGTTGCGAAAGGTGTAAACCTTGATGGTTCTTCGGCTCTTGAAAACCCTGCTAGAGAAGCTTATAGTAAGATACCAAAGCATTTTTTTGTGATATGAATCAACAGAGATTTCAATAGGAGAAAAATACAGGGCTCTAAACCTGGATGCCATGAGGTTGTGATAAATTATAGTCACTATGAAGAAGTTTTTAAGCAAAAGAGTTGGACAAAATGTAATGAAATAGTGTTCACACCTTTTGAACTTTAGATATAGGGTTTGTGGATATTTTATTGAACTTATCCTTAATTCTTAATTCCATAGATGTAAGGAGACAATATAAAAATGTCGTATCAGATACGTAAGAATGCCAAGAACCTTGGTTACTTGGAAAACATACAGGTCACATTGCATAGGAATCAAACTCCCTTCGGAATTAAGTCTGTCTAAGTAGGTGAAAGGGAGAGCAAAATGCTTTGGTCGAGGAATGGAAACACCCAACACGAAGTTGCTATTCATAATTGGTCTCCACATTGGGTATGAGGAATTTGATTTTCAAAAACAATTTCTACATTTATTAACTTTCTGAATTTAGAAATAAAGTCAAATTTATGAGAAGAATTATATACATACTTAGACAACCTTGATCTCTAAAATTATGCTCATTTTTCCTCCATTAAAGGGATCTTGTTTCTTGTTACAAAAATTTCTTGGTTTTGACTTTAATGAAAAATATTATTACAAATATGGAATCAAATGAGAAATTCATGTTATCAGTTTTTCCTTATCCACGTATACTTAAAATCTTGAGCTAAAAGCATTGAAAAGTTCCTTAAAACTAGTTTTAATAATGGTTTATCCTTTGTGAAATATTTAATACAATATTCTAATATTACTTGAACCTTGAAATATTGAGCTAAAAACATTGAAAAGTTCCTTAAAACTAGTTTTAATAATGGTTTAATACACTATCATAACATTACTTGAACTCCTTCACACAATATAGATACTCCTTTACACAATATAGATAGTCTTAAATTGTATCACTTAAAAGTGGTTTAAAAGTGACAAAATTCTTTTTCAAATAACAAAAATTGATTCTTATTGAGGAGACTCTACCCCAAAATTGTTAAAACCAATTCTCTGTTCAAATGCATGTAGTCTTCATTACCTCTCTAGTCGCTTCCTCCTTATCATAGAATTTAAAATTTCCATGGGATTTTTTTTTTCACACTAAAAAACAACTTTAACTTTTATAAAATAGTGTCTTAATAAATGACACCATCCAAATTACAAATGGCTTAAAATCCATATCATAAAGTTGAATCCATCACATATCGTAAGTGACTTTAGTCTAAAAATTCAAAAATTAACTAAGTGGATAAAACTGCTTAATGACAGGTCCTGCTCCTTCCTTATCATAAGACAAAAAGAGTCCTAAAAAACAAAAAGATGATACTGCTAGGTGTCATATGAGATCTATCATACCAGATTATGTCATATTACCCAAATAAAATTTCTGCCAGTGAATAACTTTGAGTCCCGAACCAATAGCCTTTTTCGAGAGTTCATATGCTAAGACGGTGTATTCCCTATAAAAATGTTGAAAACTGAGGAAGCCGAAACAATTGAAGAGGTATTTTGTTCTTCAAATCCAATGAGTTAGATCAATGTAATGTATCTCATGTTTGTCCTTGGCCCAATCTATTATGACTTTAGAGTCACCTCTAATATGAATGGCCACAACACCATTATGGATGGTGAAAAAGAGGAGCCCCCACAAAGCCAACAACTTTGATCTAGTGTTCGATCTATCCCCCACATTCATCATGAGTCTGAAATATTGAGAACTATCCACCAATAACACCATCCCTGCCCCGCAGGCTCCCCCATTAGTTGCGCCATCAAAATAGCCCACAGGCCCATCACTCGGCTCTGAAGGAGGGAATGGCTGTCTATAAGGTACCGACAAACTGGAGGTCAAATATAGGTAAGGAGAAGAGAATACAAAATAAATAATCCAATGCTTAGATATTGGTATATCCGAAAAAATGTTGCAGTTGTGCATCTTCCATATCTCCCACAGGTACAGACAGAGGACCACCATAGATAACCCAAACCGCTTCTGCCACTGGTCCATATTCATAGCAAAGATTGGGTCCTCCCACTGGCAAAGACCCCTAAGCCTCTTACAAATCTCTATACCAGTCTGTTTGAAGAAAAGATAGATCCCAAAGATATGACCAACCATCTCCTCTTCCAAGTGGCAAAAGACACACCAACTTGGGCTTGAATATCCCCGGTGCTGTAGTGCATCCCATAAAAGAATTTTTTAGTTAAGAGCAAGCCAACAATTTATTATTAATATTACCTGCTAACTTAAGATTCCACAGAGTAGAGTGCCAGCACTGACCTTTAGGACCTCTATGCTAATGAGAGAAACAAAATATGCCAAATTAGCTTTAACCTCCCTCATATTCTTATTGGCCTTCCAAATGAGAATATCATGCTCCGAAGAAAGAGTAATACCACTCGCGAAAAGATCCTCCACATATAGGCCCCATTCAAGAGCCAAATCTCCAGACCGGACCAAATCTAATGAAGTATTCTAGCATGAAAGAGCACTATCAGTAGGCATAAATACATGTTTAAGAAGAATCAAATTCTGTTCATGAATCCTGGACAACAAGGATTCCAAGAGGGTGTTGTGCTTCAAACCCGAGATCATATCTTTTCCAATATAAATGAGGTTTCCCAAACCTACTAACCACTTGAGGTTGGGAAAAATGATATGCAATGTAGAAGTAAGACTGCGCCACAATGGAGAAGCACTGACAGTCTTGAAATTTTCTCTCCGAATCCAAATATCCAGAGGCATTATTGACATATATTTGGATTTTATGATAGAACCCCATAGACCAGGGTGAATAAATTCCCTCCACAGACTCTTAGCGCATAAGGGTATATTAAAATACTTTCAGTCTTTGATACCCCATCATCCCCACCTTTTCGGTCTCGACAGAGTGTTCCATCTAGCTAGATGGAATTTTTTACAACCCATCACCCCTGACCACAGAAATTGGAACATAATACTTCGAAAATCCTGTATGATCTGAACTAGATGCATGAAGAGGGACATCCAGTACATTGGGATCGATTGTATAATAGATGTAATCAGTGTAACCCTACCACCCAAGGAGAGCCACAGAGGAGCCCACTTGTTGACACAATGCTAAAGCTTACGAAGGAGCCATAACCAATCACAGTTGTGATAATTATTCGGTTTCAACATGAAACCCAGATACGTAAAACCTTCTTCCAAGGACTTCCATGAGTAAGGGAAGGAGCAGGAAATATGATGTAAAACATCCCAAGAGATGTTTAAAAACCCAAAAGCTGATTTCTTTATGCTAACTGTCATCTCAAAATCCATACAAAAAAGGTTTATCAGAGACTTGCAGTGCAACCACTCCAACAATGAGCCGTCACCAAAGAGAAGAACATCATTGACAAAGAATATGTGAGTAATGATAACCGATCCAACCACCTTCAACCCTTTGATTTTATTATCTTTTTTTAACTGTGCAATCATTAGGCTTAGTCCTTCAAAAATCAAAAAGAAAATATAGGGGGAAAGAAGACACCCCTGTCTAATTCCCTGGGAGCCCTGAAAAGGGTCGGAAGGAACCCCATTTATCAACACAACAAAGTTTGCGAAAGTAACACAAGACATCACCCATTTAACCATATTAAAATATATACCAATTTGTAATAGGGTTAGTCGAAGCATGGTCCAATTCACCTTACCATAAGCCTTCTCAAGGTCTAGCTTAAGGGAGATTGTTGAGTATTGCTTAAATTTTGCCGAGTGTATCACCTCCCGGGATATCCCAACAACATCCAAGATCTGTCTATCTGGCAGAAAAACAAACTATTCCGGTGAGATGTGACTACCCAAAAAAGGCTTGAGTATGAAAACAATGATATTTGAGATCAACTTATAGAGAAGATTGCAGAGGGCAATTGCTCTGCACTCCCCAAACGAAGCAGGTCTGTCAGATTTGGGTATGAGGGTGAGAAAAGTGTTGTTTAATGACTCTGGAATCGTTCCTATTATCCAAGAATCCTCAATGGATTCCACCAATTCTGAGTCGATCATATAGAATAAATGGAAAAAAAATTCCATTATTCAGCCATCAAGCCCAGGACTTTTATCCTTGGAAAAATTCTTTAAAGTTACTTCAACCTCCTTTAAGGTCACTGGGAAAAAAATGGTCTAGTCTTCCTCAATTGAAACATAAGAGGGAAAAATTTTAAGACTGCAAGTTGATCCTCAATGGAAACAATGTCTGGTTCCTTTTAAACATTGGAAACATATGACTTGGCCGCCTTATTGATGGAAAACTGATCGAAGAACTTGCAGTTGTCTTTGTCAACTGTTTCCCACACCGCGTTGGTAATCCTTCTCTTGTTTGTGAACTGATGGAAGTAGCGGGTGTTCTCATCCCGTGCAAGCAGCTAGTAAGCCCTAATTTTCTGCCGCATGGTTTCCTCCTTATGGGCGAGAAGATTAATCCGGTCAAAAAGCAAGTTTTCAAAGACTCCTGCAACACTTTTGAACCTGGATCAATTAGAAAATGACCTTAAATCGAACTGATATCACCCTCATGTTTAATGACATTGAAAAGTAGACTCTTTTTTTTTCTTTTTCCCACAAATAACAATTGGCTGAAGATTCCAAAGATTTTGTAGCAAAGCCTTCATAGTACTATGGGAAACATCATTGGATGAAGAAAGAAGAGCCCATTCGCTTCTTACCAAGAAATCGAAATCGTCCTCTTTGAGTCAGGTAGGATTGATTTGAAAGGATATAAAATGAAACTCTTTTTTAAATCAAGTTGAAGGATAACAAAATGGTGGTCCGACACCCTAGTAGAGTGATGGCAGGTCTTATACTTTCCAAAGGATGAACAAAGATCTTCTTTCATAAGAAAATGGTCTAATCTCTTAGAAAGTGCGTGGAACCCAGCTCTTCCATTGTACCGGGTAGGAGATAGAAAAACTAGAGGTATGTCCATCAAACTTGCATCTTCAAAGAGAGAGGAGAAATAGTATGCTAGTGGGTCAATTGCTTGTCCCGCTCCCCACACTTTGTCCACAGACCAAGTAAAATTCAGGTCCCCTGTAAAATCGTGAGCCGAGTAGTAGTCTAGAGGGAGCGGAAGAGCAATGTCCCATAGAGACTATGGTGAGGTCTCATCCATACTATCCATTCCAACCCCCAAACTCGGCTGAGATGAAACCAAATCTTTGAGGTTCCAACACTGGATAGGGAAATTAGGCAGGATCACCCACAAATGTCGGCGAAGAAGTTTCTCTGTCCTTGGGTCGAACCCCAAATGCCACCATTTTAGTAGCAAGGAGCCATCGCCAAGAATCCAGTATCTTCCCACAAATAGTTCGCAATCCTCATTCGAGAGAAATAGAAAAATGGTCCAACCATTGACCAGAGTAAGTACTTTAGTAACTGACTTTAATATAGGCTTCCACTGCTCCCGCACCCAAGAGAGCATCGTAGCGCGAGGAAACTTAAGGTATTCAAATATCCCCACTAGGGCACGCTGGGTTAGTACTGCCATCATGTCTATGGTCATGTCCTGACCAAGGACACAGACTGGGTTTGTCGGTTTGACCTTCTCAAAATTTAGCTGGCCAGCCAATGACCTAGACGGATAATGAAAATGGTGGTAACCTAGAGGAGAACCTTCCCTAAAACCGTTAGTAAAACTGGAGCCCACACCACCCGAGGAGAGGTGAGGAGGCTCGTTCTCAATAGAAGGATCCACTGAGGTTACATGGAAACACAAATGGGGATTGGTTTGAACCCTAGGAGAAGATGATAGAGACGCCATCGCACCAAAACCCCAATAAACCCTAGAGAAAGTAATCGGAAGTGACAAAAAACCTAAAAAACATAATGAGTAGATGACATTCCTTCTTTTTTGGCTTTGGCTGGTACTAGACCTGTCATAATGGTAGGTTGGAATCTAGAGTCTCACAGTGCTTCTCGAAAGAAAGCGGCATGTGAGAAAAACAAAGAAACAACCAATGCCCCATGGAGAAGGAGCACCTCCCTTGAAGGGAGTAAAACCCTTCACCCAAAGGTATGAAACCCTCAAAGACAAACTTGAAATAGTAGAAAAAACAACACCATACAATCACTGACCACTCGATGCTAGTTTCAGAGAGCAGATACAGATTTGTCCCCAAACCCTCATGCTTGATTGACGAAAAAATATCAAACCCTACCCCGCGAAACCCGGCCCAAGAAGGGGCCCACGAACAGAGAGACCAGATAAGAACCCATCCCTTCAAAACTACATAGGAAAGTCAAATCCAACTAGTGTAAAAACTGAAAACACCAATACCAGTAAGAATGTCGACTGCCACCGAAAACACAAAAGACAGAAAGGTGGTACAAGGTAGAAAAAAATAACGCACATACCAACAATCCAGTAGAAGGGATTAACAATACCAGGAGAGCACTAAGTATAAGGATTCAAATGACATAGCGCAAGAAACTAGAAGGCTTACTTATGGCCGAAAAACCAGGGTTGTGACTGCCATCGAAAAACCCGAATATAGGAAGGTGGTAAAAGGTAGAACACTTAGTAAGGGTTCACGTGACATAGCGTGAGAAACTAGAACCATAACAAGTGAGAGAGGCATGTCGCTTTCCGTGAGTCCACATATGTTATAATTGAACAGCTACACATTTGAGTCAGAAATGCATTGCAAATCCATCTATTGGAGGAAGCTATAAATGATTATCTATATCCATATGAGCAAAAAATAGTCGCTTGGATCTCATTGAAATATTGGAGGCAATTATCAAAAGTAATGTCAATATTACCTGCAAATAAGGACTTTTATATCATATTTTTCATTTTTTGATGGATAAATGGTATATTAGTTATTTCATATATCACATTTTTTTAAAATATAGCATTCCTATTACACAGTGGCTAACAAAAGGTTTGAAATTATTCTTGCTCGTAAACTATGATGGACGCTTCATTTGTTTTTCAAATGTAAAAACAATTGAAATGATTTAGTAAAGTGGTTCTCTAGAGATCTAGATAAATGAAATGGACGAAATTTGGTAGGAGTGAGAGAGGCATGAGAGATTTCGGTGAATATACATAAGAAATAAATTACGAGTTGCAGATTTGGATTTGGCAATGCTCTACAAATTTGTCTATTGAAGCATGAGAATGCAAAGGAAAAATAAGGATTAAAAATGACCTGTTGACCTACAAAACAAAAGCAAACAACGTGAGAGGCCTAAGGAGAGCGATGAGGTAGTGTGATAATACGGGTCTCCTTGCTAATCCCTGGCGAGATAGGTCGAGTGGATTGGATGGAGCGTTACCATTTGTGACTTATCCCCGGTAACAACAAGAGATAATGACATGTATGATGGAACCTACGGTCTAGGATTTGTTCATTTGTGAGTTCAAGTCACATAGAAGGAAGAAAAATCTGTAGAATTATCTTACCAAGTGTACTCTCAATGTCCATACAAAGAACATGCCCATTTCCTTCACACACAATCCATGGTCAACAAAGTTTACAGATCAATCTCAGACAAAGAAAGATCCATAGGGTTTGAATCTCGGTAGAGAAAGAGACATCAACTTCAACAAAGATTTCATTGTTATAGATAGCAACTTAAACAAATATTTCATTGTTACAATAGAGGCTGGGTTAGGCCTAGTTATCTGATTGAATTATATAGCAGCTTCGTGCCATGGATCTAAGAGTTGACCGCATTCACTGCCTTAATGAAGGCATGTAGCTTGCCACGTAGTTGCATGCATGGACTACAATGCATCGAATGTAGAGGCTCTGATCACATGGCAGAGTTGTCAGAATACTAAACAAAAAGGTGCTTTCCCTCATAATAAGTTGGGCTCTAAAACCTTAGGTCAAATAAAGAAAAACCATATCATAAAATAATGAACAAAAAGGTGTTTTCGGCAATAAGAAGTTGGGCTACAAAACCTTAGGTCAAGCAAAGAAAAACCATATCATAAATAATTAACCTGATATTGCATAGTTTACTAAACTTTGTGTATTACTTAATTCTTTGCTTACAAGGAATAATAAGACAACATTAAAAAATGTGAAAATGACTAAAAAATCTAATAAATTAAATTTAAAATAATTAAAAAAATAGTTATTTATAATAGAGAATTTGGTAGAGGAATATAGCTATAATTATTATAATTTATTTACTAAGAAACAAAGTAGTATCAATGTAGTATTAAAAAGATTAAATATTTGTTTATTTATTTGGGTATCATATAATTTAATGTTAAAAATAGGTAAACAATAAATATTAGAAAAATAAGGTAAATGATGTTTGTAATATGATATTACTAGGAATAAAAAAGTAATTAATAAGTATTGTCTATTTATTTAGGAACGAGAAATAAGAAGAAAACAATATAGTAAAAGTCAATAAGTTTAAGAGGAATAAATTAATAAAAAATAAATATAATAAATAAGAATTCATGAATAGTCATCTTCTCTAAAGTTAATAGGATGATGAAAATAAATCCATATTGATCGGAAAAAGTGGGAACTCTGAGTACATTTGGAGCTAATTAGGAACTCTGAGTACATTTGCAGCTAATTAAGGTTCATTTTTATCTCAAGTTTTGGGTCGGAATGTTGTTTTCATAGATTTGTTTTTTAAGTGGGGTTTTTGAACTATGTCTAAGAAAAAGAAAAATCTTGTCTTTAAACCTTTTCCTGCTAAACTTGGTTTGAAGACTGCCCTTTCACCATCATTTACTGAAGATCTTCCTTTATGTACGAATCTAGACACCTATCAGGTGAAGAGGCATCTTCCCATGGTTTCGGACAAGGGTTTGGTACAAAATTACCTTTTGCATGTGACCCTAGCTTTGATGTGATCATTACATCAAAAGTTGGAAGGAGAGACGGGTCTTTGGATGGTCTGACAACCTCTTTACTCAATATGCTCAATCCAGAGATGGGGGTTCTCGAAAAGAAGTCTACTTTTCTCACAAAATTTGTTGCCGCTGACTTACTTGTAAGTACTTGTGAAATTGAGAAGGGAGAGAGCCATAAAGATTTTTATTCTTGGGGTGATTCTTGTTGATGTAATTGTAACTTCAGAATGTATTCACTTGTATATATTATTTATTGTACCCTGATGTTTATTCTGGGATGTGTTTGTAATGTAATTGAGTCATGTCATGCCCCGATGTTCCGATCGGGAGTTTCTATAATGTAAACAAGTCATGTCAAGTCATTGTGGGTAACCCTCCTATTGTTCAAGGGTTAAAGTCCCCGCAGTTGTGGGGCCCTAGGGTTATTAGATTATCCTAGAGAAGTTGGCCCTAGGTGACTTATTCTAAGCTGGGGCAATAGTCCCCACATTTGTGTTAAGGATAACCCTCCTTGTTAGTCGGAGGGGAAAAGTCCCCACAAGTTGTGGGGAACTAGGGTTATTAGACTCTCCTAGAGATGTCGGCTCTAGTAAGTAATTGTTAAGTGAGGCCGACATGTTTGAGTGGACATTAAGTGAACGAAAGAATATAAATAGAGAGTGATCCTATCTATTTATCACACACACACTCACTCACTAGGGTGCATGAGTGAGAGAGAAGAAGCTGGGATTAGAGAGAGAGACTACTGTTGTTGGGAGATCATCTTACTGTTTTTGGGTTTTTTCTTTTGGTGCTGATTCTATGTCTGAGGAATTTGCGGGGTTTTCTCCTTTATGGTTTCCCCGAGGAAAGTATTTGTGTTCATTGTCTCTTATGTTTATTGTTGTGCATGTTATTCTCTCAGTTAAATATGCTAAGATCATAATGCTAGCTTGAATGATAAAATCTAACATGGTATCAGAGATAACCTTAGAAGAAGACATTATGAAGCTACAGAAGTTAGGGATTCTTACTTTTTGGGTCTCTCTCCACAATTCATCAGAAAAATTATGCTAGGATGACTCTCCATTGAAGGGTGCATCTTTTTGTCGAAGTGGAATTCGATTCTGAGCATTTTCAATTTTTGGTGCGGGAAATTAGGGATTTTTACAGAAGAGGAATTTTTGAGTGAGCCCGACATAGGATTTATTTCCTCATCAAAATCAAAGTTTAGAGACCTGGGTCAAGATTTTTGGTTGGGTTAAACTTCGGGAAATTCAAACCCTAGTTTGACCCCGGGTGGGAAAAACCCTAAAATACTAAAACTGATACGTTTTGGTACATTTGCTATATATTGGGATTGGAGAAGGATCAAGCGCTGAAACTTTCACATGCCAAAGATAAAATCCGTATTTACATTGTATCCAAAGTTAAGCCTCATATTTTCTATATCCTAGGAGATATGATCCCTCCAAGTTAGGGTTCCAGCCTCTTCCAGGATTCATCCCTAAACAGGACACTTGGGAAGAATTGATATATCTTGTGCTACAAAGCTCCAAATAAAATTTCTGAATCTGTTCTAGAAAGGGCATGGACTGTGCTTTCTATGGTAGACATTTCAGACCTCGAAGATGAAACAATGACATGTGTATGTCCGTACAACTTATTTATGTTGAACAGTCCTGAAAAAGGTCACCTTCGGAAAACGATCATAAGTCCCAATTGGTGAAACCAATTATGATGAAACCTATGGTGTTAGAATAGGGATAGTCGAGGATACCTTAGTACAAAGTTTTAGATACATAGGAGCTATAATTTTGGATATAGTACAGAAACAGTATCAGAAATTTCTGCAGAAGAAATTGGTAAACTAGGGCTTCCTGTTCCGGGAGCTTCCCTCCACTGTTTTCAGAAAAGGGGTACATTGGACAGCTCAAATTGAAGAGGTCTATATTTCTATCCAATCAGATCTTAAATATTCCAATTTTTTAAAATTATGGTTTCTCTGACAAACCCTGGATCAGCCAACTCCAAAACAAGGACGGACACCTCAAATCGGTAAGATCTAATCTTTTGCTATTTTCGTTTGAGGTTCTCAATTCAAAGTGATATATCACATCAGCTTGATGATAAGCTTGGTGAAGTTGACAACTTCCAAGCATGAAAGTATATGATCTCTCTGAAGAAAATGAATTGGATACCTACATAAGTAGAGAGGTTCCAGTTCCAGAGGGAGATGAGGCTAAAAGCCTTACACAAGAAGAACTTAGTTAAGGTTAAGAATATCACTGTTGATTCAATCATGGATCACCTTATACCATAAGTGTCTTCTATATAGAAACCAAAAGAGATGTTTGACTCCTTAAACAAGCTATTTGAAGGGAAGAACATAAATCATAAGATGAATTTGAGAAAACAATTGTAGAATGTGAAAATCTAGAATGCAGAGACCATATAGTCATACTTTACGAGGGTCTCTCAAATCAAAGAACAACTTGTAGCAGTAGAAGAAGAAGTGGAGAATGCAAAAGTGGTGATAGCCACCTTGAATGGCCTCCCAGGATCATGGGATTCATTCATATGAGGAATGTGTGCTAGAAGGAATTGATTACTTTGAATAGACTCTCGGAAGAAGAAGAAGCTTGACTCATAATAAGAGAAGAGAAGATGGGAGCAACTGAAGATAAAGCTCTCACCATCCAAAGAAGATCCCTCAAGCAATGAGGAATACGAAGGAATAAACTCTTGAAGAAACTTTTATCCTTCTTAGCATTTGGATAAGAAATGATTAATGAAGAAGATAATGAAGCTGAAGGCTCAAGAAGGAGTCTACCCACGAAACAAATAAAGATAAGTATTCAATTGTCACTTCATTGTTTTTTGTTATGCATTTGTTTATATTCAGTTGATGTATTATGCATGATAGAATGTTTGCATTAATGACAATATACTACTAATATGCATGTGATGGGTAAGTATCTCATGGTGCTATACAACTCTCCATTGCTGCTTATCTAGAATGAAACCTCTTTGCTGACATATTGGATTAGTGCACAATATCAATGTTGTCCTGGTAGAGATGGAAGGCATGTAGAAAAGTTTCCGTGAGATATGGATGAATGTTGTATTGGATAAAATACTTGCATGATCATATATTTATGCATAAGAATTTGTCATTATGAATATTCCTTATGAAATATTTCTAACCATACAACTAATGCATTTGAATTGTAGGAAAGATCGCGTAAAATCGCCTAGAAGCAAAGAAGGATGAGACTTGTTTCGAAGAACAAGTGATGACAGTTCAAGATGAAGAATAATATGATGAATGCAGTTACATCATTGATGCAAAACCTTCCAGCCATGAAGAAGTAAACAAGAAGAAAGGGAAGACCAGTTCAAGAAGAATGATGTCTAGGATGCAGTATTGATACATGAAGGGAAGTTTGTAGTTCCATCATGCAGTAGATGGAAACATCGTGGGATACAAGGCAAGATTCATAGCACAAGGCTTCTCACAAAAAGAAGGCATAGACTACAAAGAGACATTTGCAGCCAGTGGGAGTTGAGACACATGATAGGCAGAATCATGTGTGCAAATGAAAGAAGGCCTTGTACAAGTTTAGAAGACACCCATGGGATAACACATACATGATGAGCTTAATGAAGTCTTAAATTTTACTACAAGGTTGAAGATGAAATCCTATAGACTCATGACAAGCTCACAGATGGGTGTGAGAATAATTTTTGAAAAAGTTCAAGATAGAGGATCTTGGTATCTAGTGATCCTAGATAGATACATAGAATATTAGTAGCAGAGGAAGCTACTTGTCACTTCGGTACATAATGGTTCAATGCATAGAGTACGAAAGACAGAGGGAGAATGATGCTTCGCTTCAGAGGGAGTGACTGCAAAATATCCTGAGGTTCGGCATGGTATGACAAGATGGACAGATTACTTATGAATCTAGGATTTATTGAGAGTAAAGCAGATTCCAACCTTTACTTCAAGATTGAAGACAAAATACCAGTGATGCTCTTGTTATATGTCGATGAATTGTTCCTAACAAAAAAGAGGAACTCATTAAAGTTGCAAGAAGAAGACTTGCTATTGAGTTCAAGATGAAGGAATTGGATATGATGGCATGGAGGTGTGGCAGAATATCCGTGGGATATGGGAAGTATGTAGTAGAGATCCTGAAGAGGTTTAGGATGATGGACTACAAGGCCATGACCACATCCATGGCATCAAACCTAAATCTACTGAGTGTTGCTTCATCAAAGTCGGTTGATGCCACGATGTATCGTTAGATGATTGGGTCCTTGATGTACTTGACAAATACGAGACCGGATATTGGATTTTCTATGAACACCTTGAGCCAGTTCCTAACAGATCCGAGACATGTTCACTTGATTGTTGCAAAGCATATTTTGAGGTACCTGAAGGGTACAGTTGATTATGGGCTCAAGTATGAGACAAATCAGAAGATTAACCTAGAAGGTTATGTTGATTCATATTGGGTAGGAAGTGCCATCGATAGAAAGAGCACCTCAGGGTGTTGCTTCAGTATGGGATTAGGTGTGATCTCTTGGTTTAGCAGGAAATAGTCATGTGTGGCACTAAGTACAACTAAATTAGAGTACGTTGCAGCTTGTTCAGCTAGTTGTGAGGTAGTATGGCTAAGGAAGCTATTGTATAATTTATTTGATCTCCAGTTAGATGCTACTTGTATATATTGTGACAACCAGAGTTGTGTGAAGTTGTCGGAGAACCCGATGTTCCATAACAAGTTGAAGCATATCGAGATCAAATATCACTATATCAGGGATATGGTGCAGATAGGAGCAGTGAAGCTCTAGTATGTTGCAACAGATGAATAGATAGCTAATGTGTTGACTAAGACATTAGCCAGAGTGAAGTTTGAGTACTTCAGGAAGAAGCTTGGTGTTCTCCAGATCAAGTTTCCCTCCAAGGGGAAGTGATGAGTCCATGAGCCATTCTGACATGGTGATAGGATAGGTTCCTTCCATGATCAGATGTAAGGGCTTAGCCATTCTGTCATGATGAGAGGATTGGTTCCTCGCATGTTAGATATGAGTGCTGAGCCATTCTGATGTGACTGTAGGATTGGTTCCTACAGGATCAGATATAAGTGCTAAATTCCATTCTTGGAATGGAGGCACCTGGTCAGTTACTAGGAACACTCAGTTTGGGACTGAGAGCCATTCTGATGTGATTGTAGGATTGGTTCCTACATGATCAGATGTAAGTGCAGAGCCATTCTGATGTGACTGTAGGATTGGTTCCTACATGATCAGATGTAAGTGCAGAGCCATTCTAAGGTGATTGTAGGATTGGTTCCCACATGATCATATGTAAGTGCAGATCCCTTTCGACATGTAGGTAGGATTGGTTCCTCACATGGTAGAATGTAAGTGTTGGGCCTTTCTGACATATATGACTAGATTGGTTCCTCTCATTGTCAGATGTGAGTATTGGGCCTTTCTGACATGGTTGTGGGATGTGTTCCTACATGATTAGATATAAGTGTTGGGCAGGCCATTTTGGCTTAGGGTTAGATATAAGTGCTGGAAAAGACCTACATGGAGGATAGACCTACAACCAACATGAAAAAGGGCTGGCTTTGTTTATGAGAAGAATCAAGAGATAGGACTTGTGATGATGATCCAATAGAGATGTTCCAGAACCAGAGATGATCCAGATCAAGTGATGATCCAGATCCAATGATGATGATCCAGATCGAGTGATGATCTAGATCTAGATGAAGATGACTTGAAGATGAAGATGACTTGAGGATGAAAAGGACTCGATTATGATCCAAATGATACAGAGAAGAAGACCTGTGTTGCTAAATTGTGTTGAGAGAATACCTTCCTAGTTAAGAGGGAGTGTTGATGTAATTGTAACTTCAAAATGTATTCACTTGTATATCTTATGTATTGTACCCCAATGTTTATTCCTTTAATTGTTTGTAATGTAATTGAGTCATGTCATGCCCTGATGTTCCGATAGGGATTTTCTATAATGTAAACAAATCATGTCAAGTCATTGTGGGTAACCCTCCTATTGTTCAAGGGTTAAAGTCCCCGCAGTTGTGGGGCCCTATGGTTATTAGACTATCCTAGAGAAGTCGGCCCTAGGTGAGTTATTGAAATTCAGGGAAATAGTCCCCACTGTTGTATTAAGGATAACCCTCCTTATTGGTCGGAGGTGAAAATTCCCCACAATTTGTGGGGAATTAGGGTTATTAAACTCTCCTAGAGATGTCGGCTCTAGTAAGTAATTGTTAAGTGAGGCCGACATGTTGGAGTGAACATTAAATGAATGAAAGAATATAAATAGAGAGTGAGCCTCTCTATTTATCACACACACACTCACTCACTGGGGCGCATGAGTGAGAGAGAAGAAACTGGGATTAGAGAGAGAGACTACTGCTGTTGGGATATCATCTTACTGTTTTTGGGGTTTATCTTTTGGTGTTGATTCTATCTCTGAGGAAGTTGCGGGGTTTTCTCCTTTATGGTTTCCTCGAGGAAAATATTTGTGTTCATTGTCTCTTGTGTTTATTGTTGTGCATGTTATTCTATCAGTTAAATATCCTAAGATTATAATGCTATCTTGAATGATAAAATCTAACAATTCTTACAAACTTTTATCTCGAAAATACTGTAAACAAAATGACAGTGTGAATGACGATGAAGCTTCATAATGCCCGTCTACTAAGAGTTTAAAGGGAAAGAACAGGAAGGATTGGGGTCAGGTTAATTCAATAGATGATGGATGAAAGGAGGATAGGTGAGGAGTGAATATTATTAAAAATCCCTACACAGCTGAATTAGCTAGAGTACGAAGGAAATTGAAAGCTGTCAAAGTCAAGAAAGATGTTGAATATTTCTCAGTTGGTTGTGATATTACATTGAAGAAGGCCGAAGGCTTGGTTGAGAGGGAACTTGTAGAAATATTGGAGTATATAAAGATGAATTGGATAGATATGATTTATTGGGTAACTGATAAATGGAAACCTTTGCTAGATTACAGTCCACAAGTTATCTGGTTACATCATGGATGGTTTTGTTTTATTTTTCAGTCTAAAGAACATGCTCATAACATTTTGAAATATTATTGGGTGATTAGAGATGGATCTTTAGTATTATGGAACTTGACTATGGATTTCAACCCTTTGACTCAAAAGGTTTTTAAGAGACATTTGTGGTTACTCTTACTGGGTCTGTAGATACAGTTATGCTTAGAAGAGATATTGATAAGGTTGGGGCTAATTATCCGGGGAAGTATATTGCTATTGATAAAGATGCTCTTAGGTCAGGTGATAAAAGAATGGCTTGAGTATTGGTGGAGTTTGATATGACGGAGGGGATTTCAGAGCCCTTAAAATTCAAATGCATGGATGTTTCATTTGAGAAGTGTCTGGATTAGAGGGTTTACTTTATAGATTCTTAACCTATTGAAACATAGGGCATTTAAAGAGAGAATTCCCACTTTTGTTGAGGAGGTTTGATCACAATCAACTTCAGGAGGTAAGAATATTTTCTAATCCTTGTTTTTAACGGTTTCAAGGTATAAGCTCGAATGAAGAAGATTGTTTATCCGAAGGTATGTCACTTCGCAATTCCCGTGTTCCTTATGAAGGCCTTTCTTCTAAATAATTATTCTACATAAAGTGAGCTGAAAGGGATTACTATCGTATAATTAGTTCTTTTCTAGTTCTTCAGTATTGTGGGGAAATTTTGGATGGGGGCCCTACATTAAAGGAAAAAATTAATGGCTATGATATTTATGATACTGGGAATGGAGAGGCTATATGTGTGGAAGCTTCTAAAAATATTTGTACATGTCTAGTGAACCCTTATTATTAAGATGTGAGAATCCATCTATTTCCATCCCTGATATTTCTAGTATAGAGGAACTAAAGAATATAGTACTTTTGAAGGGTTTGAGTGTTAATGACAAGGCAACATCAGAGGATTACTTGATGTTAGGAGAAAAAGTAAAACCCCCTCTTACCATTTATGCTAATATACCTAGTGATTCTTCATATAGGATACATATTAGTTCAATCAAATGCCAAAATGTGACTATTTAAAAGAAACATAGGAAGAAGGAATCAAGAGATAAGAATTTGGATGAAGAAGATAGAGATCTCCTACATGAAGCAGGTTACATTTTGGTATCTTATAGAACTCATTTAGTAGAGGAAGGAGGCATAATTTATACTAAAAAATATGGGGCAATTAGAGCATAGAATTCCCTTTTGGAGGTATTAGAATGATTTGCTTGTCTTATAATGTTAGGGGATTATGGAGTGGTCTCAAATTTCAAGCCCTCAGTAACAGAGAAAACATCTATTTCTTCCAAAAAACTCTGAATTTGGGTTCTAGGGATTGTGAGGTTATTCTAAGAATTTTAAAAGAATGGGAAGTATGTGCAGTTGATGCAAATGGTTTGTCTAGTGGTTTGGTGGTGGCTTGGAACCCGAGAATTTTCAACTTTAAAACCTTTCAATACTTTTACTGGGATTATATTGGAAGGTAAAGTGCAGGGGATTGAGAAGAATTTGTATTTTTTGAATATTTATGCTAATTATAAGGATTGGAGGCATTTTTGGGATAAGGTTGATGACAATGGTTTATTAAGTCTAGAAAATCAGGTAATTGTCGGGGAATTGAATTTTACCTTACACTCTTATTAGAATTAGGGCATGACTTCTCCTCTGGATCCTTTGTATGATTATTCTAAGATGTTTTTAAGAAACATCAATTAGTGGATATCGTTCCTGCAAAATTATCTCGTACTTGGAAAAATAGTAAAGGAAGGTGAAGGAGCAAGTAAAATACTTAGATCCTATGCAGATATACCAGGTGCAACCAATATTTATGGGTCAAAATGATCGTAACTATCAATAATTTGGTGGGTTTTATGGTCAACCTAAATAGAACTTTGGTCCTACAAGGGTGGATTTACCTTATAAGTATTATAATTACCCCCAACCTAATCGACAACTTCCCATTTTGGCTACATTGGAATTACCTAACCTATCCAAGCTAATAAATGATCCCATCCAACATGATCTATTTTGGCTTACCATCCCAGTTAAACTTCCATAGAAATTCCAAAGTTTGATGGTAAACAAGGTGAAGATCCCAAGAATCACATGATGAATTTCCATTTGCGGTGTTAATCGAACTCCCTTATGGATGATTCTATTCGATTTAGACTCTTCCAAAGAACTTTGACCGGCATGACCGCAAAATGGTACAGAACTCTCTTAAAAAAAATACCTCCACTCACATATCTAATAATATCCATGAATGGAGGAGGCGCTGAAGGTTAATCAAGGCTCCCATCCAAATAAAATTTTGGATGACTGGTTCACCAAGTACTTTTTTCCACTTGTTTCCTAAGATGTGTCAATGGGTGGTGTTTTTACAGAAGAGAAAGCTATTAGCTGGGCCCAATACTTAGACTTAGTCTACTCCCAATCCAGAACTTTATATGATTTAATTCCTCATGCTTCTTTCCCCAGCACTTACCCTACTAAGCCACCTACAAAGAATCCCGTTGATGGTGTTGTTGGTACAATCCAACCTTCATCTATATCTAAGCCTGCTAATCCATAGAGTACTTCAACTAAAACTTCTTCTACTCCTATAATTTTTTCCAAGGGGAATGCAATTCAATCTTCACAGTCACCCAGAAATAAGAATAAAGGTAAAGTAAAAATAAAAAACTTGGAAACCAATAGGAGAGTACCAAAACATCCACCCCAGACAATGATGCAAAACCTAAACGTAAGGCTAAGTTTCCTTTCTTGTTGTGTCGAGATGATCACTTCACAAAGGAGTGTCCTCTTCATGAAGAGATTAATACAATTTTGAAAATTAATCCCACACCAGTAGTGTTAACTGGCCCCATTCTGTCCCAGCAACAGTTGATTGACCATATGTCTTTGCATGGTTCTTCATCCACCACTAAATAAGTTCGTATGATTTCCACCGAAACAGTTGCGTTGACTACCAAAAGTTAGACATATGATAAGGCACCTAACAAGAAAGATGAGGGTACTTCTTCTAAGAAGCCACCTCCTGTCAACCCTTCTCATCCACCTCCTTCTAATGGTCCTCTCACTATCAAGAAACTGATTTTTAACACAATATTACATCCCCCGAAGAGTACAATTCGTAAAATAATTTTTAATCCTAGTGCTCGATCTGCCCAATTTTATAATGTTGTTGAAGATCTAGCTCAAGCACCCTCTATTATGTCCATGTTGGAATTACTCCAAAGTTGTCCTACATAGCGCAATAATTTGTTTTCATCCCTAGGGGATTTCGATCCTGACATTTCCACCATGATCATGTTCAATGTGGAGAATTATAAATCGAGGTTTTCCCATCAACTCGCTTTTCAGATTGCTACTAGAGTGATGGGTAGGAAGGTACATCCTACCATTTTGGACAAAGGAGCTTCCACCTATGTTTTGTTTATGTCTTGTTGGAAATCCATTATTTATCCTAATCTGAATAGGTCACCAACCATGTTAAAATATTTTAACGGATGAGGTTTTCAACCCCATGGTCTGCTTATGGCTTTATCCATCGAGCTGTGGGGGGAATCGTTTCTATCCAGGTAGAAGTGGTCGACGCTCGTATTGATTAAAATTTATTGTTAGGAAGGAATTGGTTTTATGCTATGATGAACATTGCATTATCAGTTTTTCGTATGCTCCAATTTGCACATAAGGGGAAAATTGTGACCATAGATCAACTTGATTATTTCTTGCTGGACATCACTACTTCCACGACAAACAATATTGCAATGTTAGGGTAGGAACCTCCTCCTTATCACTCTATAAGAGTTGGATTAATTAAATAATATTCACTCATGGGAGTTTTTCCATCTATCACTACCCCTCTTAGTATAGAAACTGCTATGATAAGCATGATATCCTCTATGATTGGGGGCATGTCTAAGGGAAAAGAGATTGCTGAATCATCTTCATTGAGTCCTCATGAAGCCATGTATGAATCCATTCAGTATGTTTCTGATGACTACATAGATGAACATAATTTAGTAGCATCATATCCTTACCATCTGCCCTATTAGCTAGAATCCCCTCTACCAACTTTAGATTATCTCTCACAGAATTTTCCATCAGATGAGTACATTATGGAGATCATGAGTCTGGATGAATCTTTATGGGAAGAATATCATCATCGATCATTGTTTCTTCCTAATTCCAATTTGGTATATTCATATTTTTTTTCTTTAACCAATTCCGATATAATCGAGAATCCTCAAACACCTGTATTACTGCAAGGTGTTGATTCTGAAGGGAATTTATCCAATATCACCAAAACAATTCCCCTCGATATATTGATCAAGCTAGGTCTTATCAAGCACATTCACATAGGCTAGATCTGCTCGACAACGGAAATTGAAGATTGCCGAGCTCTTTTTAAGGAATTTTGCAGTTTCTTTTCCTGGATGTATGAAGAAATGCCCAGGATTGATCCATAAATTTTCATACATGAGATCGAGACATACCCAATGACAAGAACTGTTAGGAAACAACTTCACTGGGTCCACTTGAGAAAAGCTGCTGCCATTAAAACTGAAGTTGAGAATCTTTTGAAAGATGGTTTTATTTATCCCATTCCTTTAACTGAGTGGGTGTCTAATATGTCCATGTTTCCAAGAAGCATAGCACTATTAGGTTTTGTATCGATTTAAGGGACCTGAACAAACCTTTTCCAAAGGACAGCTTTCCTACCCGTCATATCGATCAGATCATCGACAACTATGCTGGAAGTGTTATTTTTTCCTTCATGGATGGATTTTCCTACTATAATTAGATCGAGATCTTATCTGCTGATCATCACAAATCGACATTCATTTTTCTAGGGGAAACATTGCTTATCGAAAGCTACATTTTGGTTTGAAGAACGCTGAAGCTACCTTCCAACGATCTATCTTGTATGATTTTCATGATATCAAATACATAGTGGAACCATATCTAGATGACCTACCTGCTCATTCACAGCAGTGGGAAGACCATTCAAGGCATATTAGAAACATTTTCCTTTGATTCCATCATTATTGTATTCGGATAAATCGACACAACTATGTTTTTTTTGTTGAAGCTGGATGGTTACTTGGTTTTTTTGTTTCTAGGGATGGAATTTGAATCGATCCCTTAAAAATTGTTGCTATTGTGGCCTTACCACCTTTGACAAATATCACTGAACTCCAAAGTTTTCAAGGGAAGATAAACTTTCTTTGTCGTTTTATGTGCAATTTTGTAGAGAAAACACATGGTTACATGCATCTCTTGAAGAAGAACACTCCCTTTTTTTGGGATGATCAGGCTTAAAGAGATTTTGATAATTTGAAACAAGCTATAACTCACTCACCTGTGATTCACCACCCAAATTAATAAAAATATTTTCTGCTTTACATTGTTGCCTCCACTACTACCATTGGCATGGTTCTAGTGTAGGAAGATATAAACGACCAAGAACATGTGATATATTACCTCAGTATGAGTCTTATTGAATCCAAAAATTGTTATTCACATGTGGAGAATCTATCCTTGGCTATGGTCATCATTGTGCAACATTTTCGTCACTACAACCTAATTTGCACCACCACTATCCTTGTAGGTCAAAACCCTATGTACTATATTCTTACCTGTGAGGTACTAGGGGAAAATATTCTTGTAGGATTGTCATCCTATAGGAATTTGATCTTGAATTTATGAAGATCACATCCAAAAATCCCTGGTCTTTACGTAGTTGATGTGTGACCTTCCCTGTGCTATCAAATAAGCTAAGCCCAATGATTCATGTCCAGATGAATTCTTGTTCCTGATAAGTACAATTGGTCTTTGGTATGGATATTTGATCATATATATCTAGAGCTAAAGGTTTTAGCTAACTATATCTCATGATGATCTCCGACGTATCCGTCACCACACTACATATTACCTCATTTTGAATGACACCATATACCGACATGGTATTGACTCCATTCTTTAAATATTTCTTACTCATGATAAGGATGAACAATTCATGAATGATTTCCACTCTAGAGCATGTGGTCAACATATTTATGGGATGGATACATCTCAGAAAATACTTCGCGCTGGGTATTTTTGGCCCTCAATCTTCAAATATTGTCATGAGGCAGTTAATAAATTCCTGCCCTATGATATTTTTTATTCAAAGAAGCACAACCACCCTGCTCCGTTACAGCCCATCATTGTCGCTTGTCCTTTTGCCAAGTGGGGGATTGACTTAATGTATTTTAAACCTACCTCAAATAAGGGGCATGGTTACATCGTCGTAGTCGTGGATTATTTTACAAAATGGGTTGAGGAAATGCCTACATACGCAGAGGATGGTAAGATTGGATCCCTATTCCTATTCAATCATGTCACAGCTAGGTTTGGGGTCCCACAATCCATAGTACACTAGTACAAAATGAGAAATTAATGACTAAAAAAATGACTAAAATCAGGCTATAAACGACTATTTTTGAGTCAACACCTAATAGTAGGCTAATTTCCACTCTCTTATAGCTAGTCGTATTTCACTTAGTCATTAATAGATTAACTTATTAGTGAATTATTTAGTCATTGATAGTCAATGATTTCGTCATTGATTTAGTTAGTGATAGCCAATGATTTAGTCATTAATAGTCAATGATTTAGTCATTGTTTTAGTCACGGATTTAGTCACTGATTGCAACAATTAATGACCAAATATATGACTAAATAAACTGCTAGATGATAACATATTAATGACTAAGCTAAATACTACTAAGTTATAGGAAATTAGCTACTAATAGTCGTATATATGCGAATTTAGTCATTTTTGTAGTCACAAATTGATGATAGGGCACGAAGGAATCGAACCACAAACCTCCTACCTATAATTAGGCAGGCACTCTACTACTGAGCTAGCACCCTTTAAGAAGTTGTTAATGCTTGACAAGGATGATATTCATACAAATTTATGATAAATAGAGAAGCTAACCTATCAATATTTGAATTAGCATGAGTACTATATTTCAAAATTGCATGAAAATTTTCCAAAAGTAAAGCTAATACAGTGTGCTCACATCCAAATTGACTAATGAAAAAAATGGATAAAAATTTCAACCCAAACTCTAAGAGCTTATGAGACTTACTCACAAAGCCTGAAAGTATCTGTATACACCTTCATATCTTGACTTGTTTCTCCATGCTTTGCATTATTAGAATTGCAAGGCTCCAATAATGAAGCACCATGAAGAAATTTTAAAGCTGCTTGAAAGTAACGACCAATACTGATTTCAAGGTCTCTACCTCCCATAGTCTGCAAAATCTATTGCAGCTATGTTAGACTTCTAAGGCAGTTAGCATTTTAAACATTGGATTGGATCAAATCATGAGAATAATTTTAGGCTATGTATAGGTGGAGCAATAAGGATAATTAACGTCAACCAGACCTTCAATCTTTCTGCAGAGTGTTTCAGATCCTTGGCCTCTTTCAGTATAGAACTTCCTGTAGCTTTCCCATGGTATCTTCTAATAGGGCTTGCAGCAACTGATCCGTTAGGATCCTTTCCTGTAACTCCATCAGATGTGTAGTTCAACAGATTACTAATAGTCATTAGGGCCAATAAATATCTTCAACTATATACATCCCCTAATTAATTAAATGATTGCTTTCAACTTATATTCTTCTATAATAACCCTGCTTTTGAGGTAAATTCCAGAAAACTTACAAGGGAATGAACCCTCAATTACCCCAATAAAACTAGGACATTGCAACAAGAAACACTAAAACAAGAGGATGAACCTTCAATTACCCCAAATAAAACTTGGACATTGCAACAAGAAACACTAAAATAAGAGCAAAGGCTTTTTATGTACTAAAGAATAAAGAACCCCATCAAACAAATTTTTTTTTTTTCTGTAGAATTTACCTCATCTTCAAAAAGCTATCCATCAAGTACAAAAAACCCATTACTGTCATAATATTCCTCAGATTAAACTTATATNAAATTTTTTTTTTTCTGTAGAATTTACCTCATCTTCAAAAAGCTATCCATCAAGTACAAAAAACCCATTACTGTCATAATATTCCTCAGATTAAACTTATATATGACAACCTCATTCTTTTCTTCCTCATCATCCTTGTCACAGTAAAAAAGGCTTTCCCTGAGATCTTCGTGAAATTTTTAACAAAGTAAGAAAGGTAATAAAAATACTACAGATAATCTTACCAAAGAGATTTAGTGATGAGTGTTAACCCAAAAATCCCCCACATAGCTCTCTATGGCCTACACCACCTAAGGACACCATCTCACAACACTCATTTCACTCCATAAGACCTTCCATTTGACCCCCACACCTCCAAAAGAGCCCAAGGATGAAGAAAAGGGCTAAAAAACCCAAAAAAGAGCCCAAAATAGCCCCCTAGGAGCTAAAGCCCTCAAAAAGGGGCTAAAACCCTAAAAGGGGCTAAAGTTAGGGCAGAAGGGGATAAAGGCCAAAAAAAGGGGCTAAAGCCCTGACCAAGGGCTTAAAACCCTAAAATCCCTTGGAAAAACACAAAAAGGAGGGTGGGGGGTCACTCTCAAAATAGTCCTCACTTGCCTATTGTTATGCTACTCGTGGATGCTTTGAGACCTATTGCTCTCAAACCACCCACTCTCCCTCTCCTCCATCTCCATCTCATCAAGCCATTGCTTCCAAACCAAGAGAGAGGTGCTCCCATGAGCTAGGGCATGGTGGCCCATTTCCACCTAAGTGAGGTATAATTTATTTTCATGGTTGTTTATTTGTTTTGCTTTCTAACCCTCATTTCTATTTGCATGTTTTTCATTTACATTGTTTGCAAGTTTTCCATTGTAGTAGCTTAGTTTGTTTGCATGTTTCAAGGAGGCAGAAACCTAACCCGTTTTCTGTAGAGGGGTTCAAAAGGTATTCATCTCTCCATTTATTTTCTATTATTAGCTCTTAGATCTAGTTTACAGTAGCTGTTATTTGCTTATTCTTGTTTTGATTAGCTTAGTTTAATTCGCTGCTCTATTTAGGCTATTTTCCCTTTTGTTTTTCCTATTTTCAAAGAGTTAGAACCTACCCTTGTGCCCTATAGGCACAAGGGAGCCATTCTTTCTCATGTAGTGAGGAGAAATTCTCACTACAGCTTTAGTGACTCCACTTGGTCGATCCCACAGGATCCTTGGGCCAAAAATTTAAATTTTTCAAGTTTTTTCAATTTTACCCTAGTTTTCAGAAATCTCATGTTAGATCTATTTAAATCTACTTTATTTCCTATTTTAGTCAGTGCCAAAGCCTCTGCTAGGCCGAGCCAAGTCAAACTAACCCCAGTACCAGTTACTGTCGGCCAGATTTGACCCTGCATCACCAAAAAAACCCTTTCCGGAGCAGGGCGCTCTTATCGAGGGAAAAGGTGAGACTGGGGCACTCTTAACTGGCCAACAGGTGTGCCTAGGGTGCACTTAATCCTCAAAGAGGCACGACTTTAGCCCAAAATCTCAGGTTGCAGCTGTTTTTGCATTTTGTTTGACCCCCTCACTCATTTTTGGAAAAATCTCGTGGCCCCCTTGCTGGATTTGGTCATAAATGTGTAGCCTATCACACAGAAGTTGTATTTAAGTTTAATTGACAGTAATTTTTAGTTTTAGAGGACTGTTAGTGCGGCCCAGCCACCTCTATCCATCATTGCAGGTCTTTTTCAATTCCAGTTTTTATTTTCAGCAAATCAATCCATGAACAATGTGTATATGCTAAATCAATCATTAAGGCTTAATGAACTAGTCTAACTAAAAGTAACTTAAAAATAACCATCTTGCTGCCCCCTTCCTCCTCTACCAAGTCATCACCCTCTGGGGTATTCTGGGATACGATGAAGGGTAAGCTCGTATAGATCTAGGTACTCCATGGTATTTTTCCCAAACCACTAAAATCGGGTGACCTTGAAGGTAGAGGGGGTAGAGAAGGAGGGATTCTCATGGCACTAAGCGTCCTCCCTATTGACCAACCTAGCACTTGGGAGGTGACCTAAGGATATATGGATGGGCTTAGTCCCATTGTGTTGAGAGCCCAACACCTTCTCTTGGTTGAAGAAGGATATCACTGTGAGGTAGACATTTAGTTAGGCCAACAATTCAGGGTTAATCACTATACTTGCTTACAAATTTCTATTTATGTTTGCATACAAAACCATGATATGAACTCTACCATGAATTCATAAACCATATTGCAAACCAAATACTAGAACAAACAAGCAAACCAACACACCATACCAAATAATTAACCCAACTCAGTTCATGACACTGAGTAAGCCTTAAAATTTACTAAGTTCAATCAATTCTGCAGTCTTTGAGGACATAAGTCCCTGACTGCTTCAACTATGGGAATTACTTGGGCTCTGCCCAGAAACTCATTATGAGGAGTACCATAGGAACCCCAAAGTAGCTGGCCACTGAGAGGAATTGCCAAGCGAAACGGGCAACGACCCCTTTCGATTGAGTAGAAACACCCATGAGGAACAAGCCAAGCGTTGTCTTCTGGCAGTCTTGGTGGCTGAGAGACCACCTTCATCCAATAGGAAGCCATTGAAACTAGGGTCCAAATATCATACCCACCAGTTTCATACACAAAAGCGAACACAATTGATCCTCCACGATCTTCCTCACACCTAAGAGGTGAACCACCACCATTTGGAACACTTAGTCGGCACCGTCGTAGCCATTCTTAGTGATCTCCCACACCATTAGAGGGCCACACAGCCTCTGATTATGATTCAGACCCATATCAGTCTGAACCAAACCTCCACACTGCACCATCAAGCCCCGTGGCTAGTGTAAACCCGGATCCATTTTCTGGCCTAACCTTAGCAAGTGGACCCATGTCCATATCACAACCTATCACCCACAACTTGGAAAGTGATCCAAGCATAGTCATGCAGACTGTCATTAGCCAATTTTCACCACCAATAGTGACCAGCCAAGCTGGCCTAGTGTTAACACATGGGGGCAGTGGCCCCTCCACACACATTGTCCCCCCTACCACACAGGGGGGTAGTGCATTGACCACCCACATTTCCCCTACCGCCATACATGGGGGAAATTCTCCTCCCACCCATACCACCCCCTACAAAGCACTTGGGGGCATTGGACGAACCACAATGGTGCCACCACAAGCACCCCTAACCATGCAGATGCATTATGCACCTGCAAACCCCACCCCCATTACGGCCCCATCTCACATCAACTTGGGGTCAAATATGCCCTTCATGGCTCATCTAAAATTGCCTAAATTGGCTATATTAATGAATGACCCCATCCACCACCAAGCTTTCTAGCCACCCATGCCAACTAAGCTACCATCAGACATCCCAAAGTTTGAAGGCAAAGCCGAGGAATGTCCCCAAAATCATATAATGACATTCCATCTATGGTGCTCATCCAACAACATCGTAGATGACTCCATCAGGTCGAGGTTGTTCCAACGCACCCTTACAGGTGCCATGGCCAAATGGTACATTGAGCTACCACAAGCCAATTGCCCCAACTTCAACTCCCTAGCCTTCATGTTCCTACAGTATTTCCAACTCCCTGTCAGATATGACGAGGGGGTGGAGATCCTACTATCTTGTCACCAAAGCACCGCCACTCACATAACGGACCATATCCATTAGTGGTGGTGACGCATTAACTTATGCAAAATCCAACTAGATGACAGGATCTTCTTGGATTGGTTCCTTAATACTTTGCTCCCACCTATCGCAAAGTACGTGGCATGTGAACATCCCCAATCTGAAGAAGAGGACATATTGAAGGCCCAATAATTTGATCTCATTTACACCCAGTCTGGATACTTGCACACTATCATTCCAGATGCTCTGCATCCAAGTACCTCTTACCATGACACGTCGCGGGAATCCCACGCAGCGGATGGAATAATAGGGCCAGTCTCCCAACAACCACAGCCTCGACCGACACCACTTGTCGTTACACCCCAACCAAGCAACACTGCTAATGTTGCTTATCAAAACCAAGCTCCAGACTTTGCTAGAATGATGTCCCAGTCCGGAGCAACAACCTCTTATGCACAACCTGCACCACCATAGTAGGCTCAGGCCATGGCTTGGCCAACACAACAGTATGTGGGGAAAATTCCCACATTTGTGGCACCACCACCCCCACAAATATACTATGCACCACCAGTGCAACAAGTTCAAGCCCCCGCTCTCGCTCCACCCGCTTCATTGGGACAAGTGTTCGCACAACAAAACTGTCCCAACCAGCCTGCCCCCAACAATCAACAAGGGAAAGCTAGAAACAAATAGCCCCGCAACCAAGGCAATAACCAACCACAGGGAGGTGGTCAGCAACCGAACCCTCCCAATAATGCCGCGGCAAACCGACCAGCCCAAAACCCCCCACGGTAGAATGCACCAAGACACAACACTCCATTATGCACAAACCAACCTTGTACACTCTATGATGTTTATGGGCATTACACATTTGAGTGTCCCCTCATGGCTTGCGCTAAGCAGGCCATTCAAAATGAGGCCCAACAGGCCTCCAATGTCCCCACTCAAGCCCAACCAAACCAGGCACCACAAGGACCTCCTCCCATGGTGCTTCAAAACCCCCTACCAGTCCAAAGAATGGTGGAAACTGCTCCCCCTCCCCAGACCAATCCCAACGCTCCAGGGGCACCGCCCACAGCTGAAACAGGTGTTCACCACTTGATGACCATGACCACTGAAGAGGTCAACTTACAGACTAGATGAAATCCGTACGGTACCACCATCGAACCTGCCGACTCATCAACAGCATCCATGTCTAAGAAAACCAACCTACCTCTCCAGTTACCCCTGTTCCTGTGCCCCCCCATACACAGAATTGCCAATAATGCCACAGCTAGAGATATAGTCAACTATAGCATTGTGGATGATTTGACACAAACGCCAACTTCCATGTCTGCTCTTGGGGTACTTAAAACGTGCCCAACGCAGCGGAAAGCATTACTAGCCACTCTAGGGGCAGTAGACCCCTCCAATTCCAAGCTAATCACATTTGGCACAAAGAACGAAGAGCTGCGCATGCCCTCCACTATCGCCTTCCAAATCCCTATGTCCATCTACAACTTGGTCGTGCACCGATGCATAGTGGATGAGGGGGCATCCACGTGCATCATGTCTACCTTGGTTTGGAAAAATCTTGGATCAAAAATTCTGCAACTGTCCTCCACGACTCTGTGGGCTTACGATAGACATCCCACTAAAGCCCAAGGAATCCTCCCCCGTGTCCCTATCATGTTAGCCGGGAAGACAGTCTTGATCAACATCGAGGTCATCAACGCTCAACTAGATTGCAACTTCCTCCTTGGGAGGAGTTACATGTACTCCATGTGAGTCATTACGTCAACTATCTTCCACCTCATGATGTTCCCCCATGAAGGGAAGATTGTGATGGTTGACCAGCTCATCTACCATGATCTGCAAGGGTTAATAGTGCCTGCCAAAATTATCCCTACCATCACCACCACTGAGCCACAAGGGGTGACCGCACATGCTAACATCATCCCTGCAACCAACACTGTGGTTGAAAACACACTAGCCTCCCCACCGTTGAATGTGGGCCCTGGGTTGTTTACCGATTCCACCATGATGGCTCCTTTGCTGTTGGTTTCATTACCACCGACACAAAAGAAAACTGTAGACTTGTGCATGGTGTCATCAAGCATTGCTACACCCAAACAACAATCACAGCCGCAACCCCAACCACAACCACATCATCATCTGCAGCCGCAACATCACCTGCAGTCGCAACCACAACATCACCCCCACATGCAACCAGCTGGGAGTTATGTGGGATCATCTCCAGTCCATACAATTCCTTTCCTCTTTCCCCCACCTGGTGTCATGAGAAAGCCGGTCATGGCCACCTTAAGCCTACCCAACTTTACATTGGGGATCCCGGTGTGGTATCTGGATCTACCAGCTCAACCAACAATGCCCTAGGTTGTGTTAACTCCGATGCAACCTATTGATCTTGAGTCTCACCCCCCACCCAGTCTGAATAATCCAACCACCGCACCCGCACATGCACCACCCCAACCCAAAAGGGCAAGGGGAAAGAACACCAAAGCCACCGCAGAACCACGACAAGTCCCACCTTGTGCTGTTTGCGAACAACAAGGCCATCAAACTCATAATTGCCCTAAAATCCCAGTGATCTATGCAGATCTGGATGCCATGGATACAAATGAAAACATCCCCGTGGTTCAACTCCCAACCACACCACTAGTCAAGAACAAGGCATTGAGGACAAACCATGCTTACGCCCTTTGCGGCCTGTATGGACATTACTCCCACCATTGCCAAGACCTGCCCAAGTTTCGAATGGATCTCGCTGACCTATATCACCATTCCCTTGAGTCTGAGATCACCTTGATCAAATAAGTTCACCCACCACCTCCTTCGTCTAACACCATGTCCATTTAGATGATGTCTAGTTCCCCCTACCATCTCATCCCCATCTCCAACAATGGTCCATCATACCTGTCACTTCGTTGCTTCAATAATCACAAGGAGATACTTGAAGCTCTGACCGCCCTGGAATACCCATGGGACGACATGCACCATCGCTCGTTCTTCCTCCCGTAAGAGTTGGTGTCACAGTCCGACCAGTTTTCCATGGAGACCAAAGATTTCATCCATGGTAAGGTTGACTAGTTTAAGAACCCAATCCTAGCACCAGATGCCTTTAAAGAAGGGAACATGGCGAACATTTTTCCAACCATTAAGATCGACATCTCAACCAACTTTGAGATCATTGAAGAAATCATGCTGGGGCATCTTGCTCCTTGGAAGAGGTCTATGCCTACACCGCTCTCTTCCAAGAATTCTGCGACATCTTTGTCTGGTCATATACTGAAAATCCTAGCTTAGATCCATCCATCGTGGAACACCACATCGACACATGGCCTAATGTGGCACCCGTCCGCCAGAAGCAATGGCCCATCCATCCATCCAAAGTGGCTGCGGTGAAAGCCAAGGTAGAGAAGCTGTGCACAACCAGCTTCATTTATCCCATTGCATACACAACTTGGGTTCCTAATCCTGTTCCTGTGAATAAAAAATAGGGTACCATTCGCGTTTGCACAAACTTCCGCGATCTCAATGGGGCATGTCCCAAAGACAACTTCCCCACTCCATTCATTGACTAGATCATCGATGCATGCGTCAGACATGAAGCCTTCTCTTTCATGGACGGTCTTTTCAGCTACAACCAAATCCAAATCTGGAAAGAAGACCATTACAAAATGGAATTCACAACCCCACGGGGCACATTCGCATACCGAGTCGTGCCCTTTGGCCGTAAAAGTGCTAGAGCCACCTTTTAGCGCACCATGGCATATTGTTTCCATGATTTAATTCACATCATCTTGGTCTACTTGGACAATCTCATCACTCGATCATGAAAAAAAGCACAACATATAGACAACGTGTGGCAATTATTTTTACGTTGTCGCAAGTACAACATCTGCCTAAACCCCCTCAAGTGTGTTTTGTGTGTCCTAGCAGGCCGTTTACTTGGATTTATCATCTCCCACAAAGGGATAATGGTAGATCCCCTCAAAGTTCAGGCCATCCTTGATCTTCCTCCCCCAAGAACTCGACACCAACTACAAATCCTACAAGGCAAGGCCAACTTCCTTCGCCACTTTGTGCCAGAGTATGCAATAAAATCCTATGGATTCATCCTCTTGCTCCACAAAAAAATCCCCTTTGTTTGGGATCAGCAAGCACAAGAATCGTTCAAGGCACTCAAACAAGCCTTGGCTTCTACACCATTACTCTCACCACTAGATTTCACTTGAGGCTTCATCCTTTATGTGTCGGCCTCAAAAAATGCCATTGCTGGAGTCTTGGTCCAAGAAGATGATGCTCGCCAAGAGCACGTGATTTACTACATTAGTCAGAAGCTAACAATACCCCCATTATGATATTCACACGAGGAGAAACTAGCCCAAGCCATCATCTTCTTGGCTCAAAAATTGCGCCACTACATCATTGCCAACCATACTCGAGTAGTGGCTGATTCAAACCTAATGCGGCACCTCTTAAGCCACTGACTTCTACAAGATCGAGCAGCTAAGTGGGTAGTTTTCCTCCAACAATTCGACTTATAGTTTGTGTCTCCAAAAAGCACGAAGGCACTCGCACTATCCACACTCATGACCGATCTGCCCCCATTAACTGCATCATCACCCCCCACAGATGATCCCCCTGATGACTTCCTATTCGTCATATCTATTGACGACCCATGGTATGGAGACATCCTTATTTATTTACAAACGCAAAATTTCCCAGCGCACTTCAACCGTGAGGATAGGCGACGCATCCGACATCAAGCCATTCGCCACTTTCTAATTGGAGATGTTCTGTATCACCGAGGCATTGATACCATCCTACACCATTTCCTCACCCGTGACAAGGTTGAGACCATTAGGCCTAGCAACCGCCCAAAAGATTATACGCGTCGGCTATATCTAGCCCTCCATCTTTGCTGATTGCACAGAGGCAGTCAAACATTGCCGCAGCTATCAGCTTGTTGCCCCAAAGGCAAGAACCCCCCCTACACCGTTACACCCCGTAGTCACAGTTGGGCCTTTCTGCAAATGGGCAATCAACTTCATGACAATCAACCCCGTTTCGGCTAATGGTCACAAATACATCATCATGGTAGTTGATTACTTCACCAAGTGGGTCGAAGCCATGCCCACATTTGATTGCAAAGCTGAAACCACAACACGTTTCTTCTTCAACCATGTCATTACATGGTTTGGTGTCCCCAAACAATTAGACTACGATCATGGGGCACACTTTAAAGATGCCATATGGGATGAATTATCAACCATGTTGAAATTCGAACACCAGTACTCTTCTTCCTACTACCCTCAAGGTAATGGCCAAGTTGAAGCAGTCAACAAAATCATCAAAACAATGCTCCAACGGATGCTAGGAAACCAAAAAACTAACTGGCATCACATGCTATTCTCTGCCCTATGGGCTTATCACACATCCACAAAAACCACAACTGGTTTCACCCCGTTCCGCCTAGTACATGGTGTTGAATCAGTGCTCCCTATAGACTGCCAAATCCCATCTCTTTGCCTCATGGTGGAACTCTTTCCTGATACTTCACCTTTAGAAGAATGGATCCTCAAACTCGAGCAAACCATAGAAGACCGTCGAGCTGCCCTCCAAGCCATTGAAGCAGCAAAAACACAATCAAAGATCCAATATGACTCCCATGTCCACCCCTGCACCTTTAGCGAAGGTGATATAATTCTAGTCTATGACCAACCCAATGATAAATTGGGTAAAGGCAAGTTCGAATCAATGTGATATGGCCCATATGTCGTCCACCGTTTCCTCGGAAAAGGGGTATACACCCTCATTGGATCTGATGGACAACTCTTGGAGAACCCCCGCAATGGGCTCTACCTCAAGAAATTTTATGCTTAATGTCACCAATGAGTCACTTCATTTTTTTTCTTGTTTTTCAACGTTTTTCAGCAAAAATCAAAGGCAGCACCATCAGCTGCTAATCAAAAGTCACTTGGAACCTATCCGAGACACCTATCACACCTCTGGGATCAAATTTTTATCTCGTTAGGAGACCATCGTCTCATGTTTAGTGATATGGCCCATACGTCGTCCACCGTTTCCTCGGAAAAGGGGTATACACCCTCATTGGCTCTGATGGACAACTCTTGGAGAACCCCCGCAATGGGCTCTACCTCAAGAAATTTTACGCTTAATGTCACCAATGAGTCACTTCATTTTTTTTCTTGTTTTTCAACGTTTTTCAGCAAAAATCAAAGGCAGCACCATCAACTGCTAATCAAAAGTCACTTGGAACCTATCCGAGACACCTATCACACCTCTGGGATCAAATTTTTATCTCGTTAGGAGACCATCGTCTCATGTTTAGTAAGTCAATTTCAGGACCATTTCCCACAAGTCACCTCGATTCACGAGCCATGAGATGATGATGCGAGTGTCTATGGACTGGTACTCGTATCACACTTCCCGACTGCTACTCATACAAGCTGTCGGGCCGTCGCCCATTAAGGATTGTACCATACATTTATTTTTGTATTTATAATTGTCTTTTTTCACCGCACCTTACGCGGACATTTGGACCATCGTCCACAAAACCCTTTGTTTTTCTTCCATGTATTTGACATAGAAGTGTCCTCGGGCCACCGCCCATTAAGGAATGTAATTTTAGCTTTTATTTTGTAATTTTAACACATAGATTGTCTTTTCTTTTTACCATACCTTACGCAGACCTCTGGACCACTGTCCACAAAACGATTTCTTTTCTTGCACGTATTTGGCATATACGTGCCCCCGGACTTGCACTCACATTGCATGTAGTCAAGTTCATCCACCGTAACACACACACACGCTCTCCTGACCTTTGTCTGAGAGCCACCTCATTTTGCATGCCTCTTCCACACTGTCTCGCAAGCCTCTGCCACGATCTATCCCACGCATGTATTGGTATGTTTGAGATCCTTCTGCTCCGTTGATACTGCACGGATTACCTTTGGACCTCTATCCACCGTCTCGACATGGGGCACCGCTCGTGCCACTGCAGTCGGTTGACCACATTGGAGTTTCGTTTAAGCTCTTTTCTAACTCCTTAAAACAATGAAAAGATAGCCGAGCGCAGCTGCTTCCTTTCCTGCTCACTAAAGCATAGGAAAGGGCGTCTACATCGTCTCACTTATCTCCTTTTATGGACCATGTAGACCATTTCATGAAAAGGACCTCCTTGGCACACTCAAGCCAAGACTGTACCCCTCTGCACACTTTATGCTTTCTCGGGCAGAGGGGCCACACTTCACGAAAAATCTCACTACCAGTTTTCGTTAAGCTCTTTTCCAGCCATTTCAACAAGAAAATATTGCCAAGCAAACTTGGTTTCGTTCATGCTTGTAAAAGTATTTGAATGACCATCCAGTCAGTATATGTTTAACCTTTTCTGGCTTGATTGGACTACCAACGGTAAAGAAGTCTCTCATCCCCTCCAGGATGGGAAAGCTCTCCTATGGATACTTTTATCCTTTTTCGGGCATAGGATACTACCAATAAAAAAGAGCCCCCACTAGAGTCTTCTTCATGCTTTCAGACTCTCTAAAAATGAAAGCACCATAGAGCATTTACCTTCTCGGGCTCCCAAAAAATCCACGAGATCGTACTAGAACAGTGTCCCTAGACACCACCCCACAAAAAATAGTTTGGCAGCATACCCACATTGGGTTGCCTTTGTTCAAAGTACTCTGCAATGTGTCTTCCTTGGATCCCATCAGTATTAAAAGTTTCCACCTGCTCCAAGTATTTCCCATCCGTAGCAACATTCCCGGTATTACAGCTATGATCCCATGCCCATGAGTTAAGTTTCATTTGCTTCCAGGTCCACCCTGCCGTCATACTCTGAACAAAGGAAGTTTAAGTCTCCCACTCCCCCCTGCCCCTATTCAGTTTTTCCCTTCCCTCCCCTCCCCCCCAATTCAATGAGTCAGTACGTAGATTGCTTCACATCTTTCGGTTATCCCTTGCGCTCCTAGTCAAGGAAACATCATTTCCTTGACTAGGGGCAGGTCTCCCTCTATCGACGCTAACACACATATTCCAGAGGATAGACCTAGAGGTCCCTGTACCTTGGTTTCATTTACATCATTGATGAGTTCCTCGGACCACTTGAGAGGAGTCCTTAGTGCCTCTTGGGGTGGTTGTTTCTCACGTGCTTGACTTCAACTCCATCATCGTACCATTGAGATTCCTACAGGTTTTGTTCCACACAGTACTTGGTTGAAGACCCCAGATGTCACTTGATTCTAGCACATTGGTGAGTCCACTTGAGGGACCTAAACAGGTTATGTCCCTTGTGATTTCCGGGTTGTGTTGGAGATAGTGATCAGAAGCCCCATCAGTGCTTCGATATACCTTTATGATTGATGCAGCATACTTGTACCATAGAGACTCTGACTCTCAATTAGCAAGTCCATACAGCTATGTATAGTTCCAGATCCAGCAGAGCGTTAGTCATTAAGATATAGCATTCCATGAGAACGCCATGGGTCCAATGTACCAGATCAACATTGTATTCAGCCTCACATGGATGCAACCATCATTATAACATTAGTTGTATATGATCGGCTCTTGTATTTAAGAGCATAGATAAAATGATTCTTTTGACATTGTCATGATCATGGGAATGCCCGCCTCGTCCATATACATGTCTCACATTTATTGTATCTCACCCATTGATGGGAACCAAATTAATACAAAACTAAAAGCTACCATGCCCCAGCCCTGGAAGCACCACCTCTTGACAACAAATCCTATGATGTCCGTTGGCCATATGTTGAGCTCCTGCCCTCACACATTAGGGGGCAATCTGTTAACCCAAAAATCCCCCACATAGCTCTCCATGGCCTACACCACCCAAGGACACCATCTCACAACACTCATTTCACTCCAGAAGACCTTCCATTTGACCCCCACACCTCCAAAAGAGCCCAAGGATGAAGAAAAGGGCTAAAAACCCCAAAAAGGAGCCCAAAATAGCCCCCTAGGAGCTAAAGCCCTAAAAAAGGGGCTAAAACCCTAAAAGGGGCTAAAGCCTTAACCAAGGTCTTAAAACCCTAAAATCCCTTGGAAAAACTATAAAAGGAGGGTGGGGGTCACTCTCAAAACACTCCTCACTTGCCTATTGTTATGTTTCCCGTGGATGATTTGAGACCTCTTGCTCTCAAACCACCCACTCTCCCTCTCCTCCATCTCCATCTCATCAAGCCATTGCTTCCAAACCAAGAGAGAGGTGCTCCCATGAGCTAGGGCATGGTGGCCCATTTCCACCTAAGTGAGTTATAATTTCTTTTCATGGTTGTTTATTTGTTTTGCTTTCTAACCCTCATTTCTATTTGCAAGTTTGCCATTGTAGTAGCTTAGGTTGTTTGCAGGTTTCAAGGAGGTGAAACCCTAACCCGTTTTCTGCAGAGGGGTTCACAAGGGCTTCATCTCTCCATTTATTTTTTGTTATTAGCTCTTAGATCTAGTTTACAGTAGCTGTCATTTGCTTATTCTTGTTTTGATTAGCTTAGTTTAATTTGCTGCTTTGTTTATGTCATATTTCCATTCTGTTTTTTACTGTTTTCAAAGGGCAGGAACCTACCCTTGTGCCCTATAGGCAAAAGGGATATATTCCTACTCTTGTAGTGAGGAGAAATTCTCACTTTAATGAATACCTCTTCCCATTCTTCACCACTATCATTCTCATATTCCAAAGAAGAGTCCTTCCTGAAAGGATTTCTAGGCCCAATGCCATCATTGCATAAAAAACAAAGAGTCAGAAACAAAAATTTCCCTATTGTCTACTGCAATATTAAGAATCCATGATCTTCAAGGTGTTTCAGATGTTCCTCATCATGGGCTATCAAAATTAAAACACAACCCGTTTCCTTGATAATTAATAAACTTAAAATTATGCAAAGTATATTCACCTTTTCTTTGAGAAGGTTCCATAATAAGCAGGTCCATGGATGTGATCAAATTGCAAAAGCTTTATTATCTTATTGTGAAGCCTATTTTATCTATGGACATTGGTATTCCCATTATTGCAAGGCAAACCGTCACTCAAAACTTTTTCCCAGTCATTTACAAGGCTCTTTGACATGAACTCATGATCTTCAACCTCACTATACGTCCATTTTTTGTTTGTAGAGGATTTCAATTTTGGCAGGGCTACAGCTTTAGCAGATGCCCTCTGCAACTAAAGTTCATTGAACAATGCAACTTTGGGTTTACGCCAAATACCCCAACTTAGATTTCTTTGTGTAGAAGTGCACCTATTAAGATGGCACCATTAAGATACCAGGTGTGATGTAAGTACATTGCATAATCAAATCGATTCAACTCAAAGTACTTAGAATCTAGACAGAAAATGACATATTCATGCCACATTTAGACATTTATAAAAAGCTAGAACAACAACCTTAGAAGATCCCCTATATCTGTCTCTGCTACTTTCAATAATATTTTATCTATTGAGAACATAACACCACTTCAAATCTATGCATTTTCTTGCAAAGAATTATAAATTGTTTCATTCAATACAATGGGAATTGTTTGAGTGTTAGCTGCATATTTTTTAAGAAATCGGTCCAACAGTGTGGCTTGTTTTTGGATTGCAAGTTGCTTTTTCATCTCAGCTCCTTCCTTTTCACACCGCTTCTGTTCTTTTTCTGCCTCCTCTTGTTGCCGTTTCTTTTCCTTCTCGTGGTTCAAGGAAACTAAAGATGTTAACAAGTGTATATGGTGCCATTATGGAACACATAGTATAAGCATTTCCCTATTGGAATGATATAAATCTTAAATTGGAAAAAGAGGTTTCCTGCTTGAATTTGAAAGTTTAACTATAATGTTAAGACAAGTATATTCCACATATATATACTATAGAAGTAGAAGACGAAATTTTTTGATAAATAACTTTATGAAATGGAATAAATAGAAAACACGATAAAATCAATATAGGATAACATGTACTCATAGTTGTAATAATATAACAAAGAAAGTTGATATTGCCACCTTCTCACTTTCACAATTGCATCAACAACTGGATTAATAAATCATGCAAATGTGTTTCAATGAGAAATCAAAGAAAGTGATGTAGCCTTGGAATCTTACTTGAATGATGGCTTCCTTCTGAGCACAAGCTTGTTCCTTTTCCTACAAAGGTAATAAAAAATGTTAGTAAAAACTCCAAACCCTGGATTTTAAAACTTGCATTCTTCCATAACATTCCAACTAACCTGTTGAACCTTCTCCCTTTTCAGCTTCCACTCCAACCATTTTTGTTCCATCTCACTCTTCTGTTCATTTCTTTCTTTCTCCTTCATCCTGGATTGCTTGACCATTCTACATCAAAAGAAGAGATGTTGGCAACATTGAATATCTTCTACAAACAGTACATATCCAAATGGATAAATATAACAACATCCAATTGAATTGAGTTGCAAATTGATCCAAGGCATAAATATGTGATTGAGAATCGTACATTTGTGCATTATTTTTTTGAAGCAAGTCTGCAACTATAGCATGAATACTCATCTTATCATTAGCTTTAGAAAGCAATTCCTCAGCTTTGGCTACATCTATTTTCCCACTTCCTTCTAATTCGAGTGATAACAGTGTAAACAGGAAAATATATATATATATATATATAGTTAGCTTTTCAATACTGTATGTAAGAACACCAAAGCTCAGAACAAAGTGGCAACAATTTGGGCTCTTCTTCATTGCAGTGGTCCAACATGTTGACCTAAGGCGTTTTGGGACATGGGAGAAGGTAATCCAACTTGATTTTGAATTTGTCTATTGTTTTTAGGAACATTTGAGCCCTTGGGTATCCAATATTTTGAGACTGCATTTCCTCACCGCTCTGGGTGGAAACCCTCCTAACTTCACAAAGTTGTGAGACTACCTCTGCTACAATGGATGGGCATAGGCATATAATTCATATTTCATGTAAAATAGCAAAAAATTTCATGGTAATTATAAGGATGGTGTACAAGACTGAAGATCTTCGAGTAGCAATATCCCATTTCAGCAATAGATTGTTTTCACAATTACAATTTCAACTGGTTCGAAATTCAATGGTGGAAGTCAAAGTGGCAATACAAGGTGAACAAATAAAGAAAATTGTTGCAATTTTAGACTTATCCAAATGTTCAAATTCAAAGAATTCTCCCCATCAAGACTCAGTCAGCTCCAAAAAGGAAGTGGCTATGGAGGAAGACACAGTCCAACAGAGACATGGAGATATGGAAAATGAAGAAACAGTTCCAGTGTTCAAAGCAAAGGATCAACTGGAATCCCACAGTGGGAAATATTTTCACTGAAACATTATGGTTTTATCTATTATTACTTGATATTAGTATTAGGGCAGTTATATTGAAGTAAGGCATTCGGTTTTGTGAAGAAAAATGTAAGGGTAATGTTCGTTGTAGGTAGATATCTGTCAATTTTCATATATTTTAATTTCTCGTGACTTCATTCCTAGAGTTAGAACAGGTTTCTTGCATGGGATCTTCTTAGAAATTTATTTTAGGGGTTATTCATGCCCATATCACTATAGAATTTAATATTATTTTTTCAGCAGGTTTCTCATGCTTGCATGTGACATGCAATATTTGGTACATGCAATGGAAGGTGAGAGCTTAACAAGGGTACTTCTAGATTTCTGAGACTTTTGTTTCTGGTAAATCTTGTATTTATTATTTTTAGAAATTTCATATTTTTAGACACTGATCATGTTTGTAGATACACATTATGGAGAAGTGAGAGTTTCAAAAGGGTACTCTCATTTTCTAAGATTTGATTTTTAGGAAAGTTCCTAGTTTTAGAAAGTTCATATTTTTGGATACTAGTCATGTTACTTTACACCATTTATGGCAAAGACGTGGAGTATAAGGTAGCAGTCAGTGCATCATAGCTCACAAGGATTTTCAGTGATCTAAACCTACAACAAGTTTAGGCCATGCCTCTCTCTTCTGATTATCAGTAGTGTATAGAACTCAAAAAAATAGTCTTTCTTGCAAGAACCATGGACATTAAGATTCATAACTACTACATCAGAGAGCATGCATAGACAAAGGGGATCTAATTGATCTATTACAGATGTCAAGATCGGAAAACATATATTTTGACTAAGCCAATGATCAAGGATAAATTTCAAAGGTTAAGATCCTTAGAATCAAAGAAAACAAAATGGCTTTTGTATACTAGTTGTCATGCCAGTGGCACATCAACATCTAGATAACACAATAGTTATGCTTAGTGTCATAGAAAACAAAATGGCTTATGTATACTAGTTAACATATTAGTTATGGCACATTAGCATCTAACATAATTTATGATAGAAAATTGTTTGAATAGAATTAGCATGTAATTTCAACGAAATAAGGCAAGAACATGGCTTGCATGAACTACAAATAGTCATGATTTTTATATGTGCAGACTAAATAGAATCATATGGACAGAAATTAATTAGAACTATATAAAATCTAATTATATAGAGTTTATGAAATGATACTGTAAAGGAATGAGACAGTCCAGTCTACAAACCATTAATGAAGTGTGCTCTTTTTTACATCTATTGCTGCATTATTTTTAGCATGCATGTCTTAAATGCAGTAATGAAAATTTTTAGTCCATCCAATGTTTAGCTACAATAATCAGTTACTCCACATCTTGAGGTATTAAGTAGAACTTGTAGTGCACTGGGAAAATAAAAAGCATAACAAAATAATCCCAAATTCCCAATCAAGTAGACTCACCAAATAATGTTTTCTTGGTGATGCATTGCCATCATCTGATATGTGAACCTATTCATTGTTTCTCTCTCCTATCTGAACTGAATATTTGAGATCCTTGTCAATTTCCTTGATGGCAACCAACCACCTTCACAGTTCCTGGACCCTCTCCATTCCCTTGACAGATAGAGCAACCTATTCCAATCTTCTCACAACAAGTTTAAAGCTATTCGGGTTTCTTACAGACTGCAAAAACATAAACATGTCCACTAATGATATTGACATAGATAATAAAGAATAATCTAGAATAAAAAACGACAATATAAAACACACAACATAATGTGTACAACCTTTGGATTTCTCTTATCAAGGGGCTGTGATAACTATGGATACTTCATCACGATGAATGAAGAGAGAAGATGAATCTAAGAGTTTTGATTTAGATAAGGATCAAGTTTGTTTGGTGAATAATGGGACTTTGGTAGTTGACTTACAAATGGTAGTTGTAGATCCATCACCAGAAGAGGGGCAAGGTGAAAAAGGTTTTATCTATTATTAATCGATAATAGTATTAGGGCAGTTATATTGAAGTAAGGCACTCAGTTTTGTGAAGAAAAATGTAAGGGCAATGCTCGCTATAGATAGACATCTATCAATTTTAATATATTTAAATTTTTCGTGACTACTCTCCCTGAACCCTGAATACATGTAGTAACTGATTTTACAGTGCATCTGCAACTTTCTCGTGACTACACTCCCTGAATACATGTAGTAATTGATTTTACAGTGCATATGTAGTGGTTATTTCTTTGGTCCTTTTGAAATAGTGGTTGCAAGAAGAGTTATTGTAGAAACACGTGAAAGGAATGATGCTAATTGTATTGCAGCAAAAGTTTCCAACTTGGACCCAAAATTATTTTTCAGAACTCTTCTTGCTATTGTTTATTAACATTTAGAAATATATTTAAATGTTGCTTTTGCTTATTTGCATTTATAAATATATTTTTATATGTTACTTTTTAGGTTTTATTTCATGTTACTTTTAGTGGCTTTGCATTGATTTTTTTGCATGTTGGTTTTAGACGGTATCTAAACCTGAATTAGCTACAAAATATGAAGACAAAGATCCAAATCCATGTAAGGTTGTTGATGAGGTACGCATGAAAACTAGAATGCAATGGAAACAATTAGAATTTGGTATGTTATTGGGTCAAACTGGTTTTCAAAGTATGCAACATCAATCCAAGGACGCATACCTAGACGGAAGCTAAGCTCCCACCGTGATAATACATGAAAAGAGCATCTTTAAATTTTGTCCTAGATTTATCTCATTCCTGGATTTACAATTATTATATGGTTTCTTGAAAAGTGTCTTTTTTCACAATCTATTTGTCTCTATTTAAAAGTTCTCTTTTACAGACCAAGACAAAAGCACAACAATTAAAAGCAATAAGGGACTATTCCTTCCTCTTTTGTGACAATGCTGAAATTCCTGTACCTGATAAAGGGTCCACGTCTGATCCTAAATCTGCTACCAAATACATACCAAGTAAGGCCAATTTTGTAATTATTGAGATAACGCCATTGTTTTTAGCTCAAACATTTTTTATGAATCATTGAAATCATTTATTTTTATAGGTAATGTTCAACAAAAACAAACAATCGGGAAAAATTCTATGGGGGCATTAAAGAAATTTGCAGCATCCAGTAAGCCAGTACCTTCTTCTAAGGAAACTAAAGGCATGGTAAAACCTTCTAGAAAAATGTCTGCTAAGGCTGGTTCAAATACAATATCTCCACGTTCCAGTCTAAATGGATCATCTAATCCAAAGAATCAAGCAGCTAAACTGGGATTTGGATTGGGGCGTTCTATTATTCAGGCTAATGGTTCCTTACGTAACCAAGGGAGCAATGGTGCAAAGACTGTAACTCCAGGGAGTAATGTTGTAAAGGGTGTAAAATTAGATATTGTTAAGAGAAAGGAACCTTTACTAAATGGTAGAAAACTTGGGAAGGATCAACAACGTTTATCAAACTCCTAACCTAGAAATATGCAGAAGATAGTCCCTATTAAGGCTCCATCGTAGACATTTCAAGTAGAGAAAATAAAGCCTCCAATGATGGCAAATTTGTTGTCCAAACCAGTGAAAAAATTAGGAACAAAATTCCCACCCAAACTGGCACCAAAACCAACGCCAATACCACCACCAAAATTGCTGCCTAAGTCTTAGGTTTGATATATTCTATCTCGGTTTTGAACTTCTTTATTTGTGCATTCTGATCTCAGTTCAATTTCGTCTTGTTATCACATTTTTAATTGAGATCTCCTTTTCTTATTTCATCTTATAGGTAAAGCCTGCAAAGGCCCCTCTATCTTGGGAGTCATGTTATGACCGACCCAAGAAGAGGAGGCTGTTAGATGATGACTATGATGATCTAGAAGATGAGGGCAACGTTAGTAGCCTCATCAAAAAGATGTTTGGGTAATGTCTCTTTTACTTTTTTTCCTTGTGAAATACTATTAACATGATTGAAATTTGGCCCTTGAGCTTTTGTTACTACGGGTTTATTATAATGTCTTCTTGGTCTTTATTGATCCTAATAATTGCTTAATGCTTTCAGGTATAATCTAAATAAATATAAGCATATGGATGATGACGATGACCGTGACATGGAGGTTGGGTTTAGTACTATACAGGTTGAATAGGGGAGGAGGTAATGTTTAGTGGTCTCCTTCGTGAAGTAGATAAGTTTCTTGTTTTATATCTTTGGTCATTGAAGATGCACTTGAACAATGTGCTTATTGTTTTTTGCATAGTTGTATTTGTAGTGAAAAAATTTCTAGGGAAGAGGATGAAAGGGAGTTGGCTCTAATTGAGGCAGAGGAAAGGGATGAAAGTGAGAGAGGACTATAGAGACAAAAATTGTAGAGAAAATAGTCACTGGGTAATAGAAAATGGAAGTGACTATTGTATGTGGTTGCAAAAAAATTTGGCAACATAAACTGTTGTTAGAGAATTTACTATGGAGGACATGAATCTATTACAGGGTATCTATTACAGAAGACATGAATCTGTGAAGCATTTGAGATGATCTGATGACAAGCAGATTACATACATATAGATACATGTCTATGGTCCTTGCAATGAGAGATATTAAGGATGCTGGCTCATCTGTCTTGATACAGTGACAACTTGGGTTCACTGTATAATTGACCTTTTCCACAAAAGGAAATCAAACGTCATCCAGTACTGTTGCTTAAATCATGGATGATGGATTCTATGTTTGTAATTGCATAATATTTTCATTGTTAACCAGTCATTTGTCTAGTTGATTTATCTGCCAGTGCAAACACCTCCTTCATATTTAAGGTTGAGACAATTCTTCTTCAATTTTGAGGTAATACTATTGATTAGTGCTGGCTATCGAGCACTGGAGGTTGTATTTGGAGTCTAATTACAACACCAATGTGCAAGACCTGTTGATTTGAAAGTGTGAAGAACATTGTAATTACTTCCATGTAATTATGTTACAGTTCTAGAATATGATTTGTACAACAAACCTGTTTGAAGATAACGATTAAATTTTAAGGTTCAATGTACACCAAGGCCAGCTTTATTTGCAAACATCATTGTATATTTTAATATGTTTCTTCAGTTAAAACATTGATTTTGCAATGATGTCACATCACCTACAAAACTGAAATAGTTCTATTTTGGGATAATCATGAAAACGTAAAATAGAAAAATTAATCTAATAGATTGCTTCAAAAAAAATGAGTAAGATAGAACAACACTTGATTTTATATCTAGAGGAAAAATAATAGTTTATATATGTGGAGATCAATGAAGCTAACTGATTACATTGCACAGAAATAGGTAGCAAGACTTGGGTCTATTAAGTGTGTTGTCTGAACTTTGTCATCTATCGAGATCTATGATCAGAAAGTTTTCAACCTTTAAACTCCAAGCATCTATATTGGCTTATACCTCGGGAGCATTTATAAATTGAATATGATAGAACCCTTTTTAATTTTTCAGCCATATGATCCTCAATGTATAATCTAATCTTAGAAATATCTGAAGATAACTCAATGAATGAGACAGAACCTGAACTACATCTTGACCTTTTATAACATGCCCAAATACATTAAGCTTATCGTTTAAATCTGGAATGGGTGTTGTTGTTATGAAAAGCTCAAATCCATCTCTTTGATCCTCTGATTTGGAGGTCCCCAGCATGAATGCTTCATGCTTTGGACTGATTAAAATCCCAATCCAAACAAATAAAATTATTAGCATCCTAAAAGAAGCAAATGCTATACAACTAGTAGTTAAATAAAATCCAATGAAAACCATAAAATAATAAGATTGCACAAAAGGAACAATTTTTCAGCTCAATCCACTTATGAATAAAAACTCATAGCTAACAAAGCAACATCTTTGTCAGAATTAGATGGGAATCTTAATTTGTTAATAAACAAGAACTGTGATGCCTTACTAGATAAAGAGTATCTTACTGGCCACCTGTTGACATAGAAATCTAATATCCTTATTAGACTTTATAGGATTAGCTATGGTAGTTAAATAACTACCCAGATTACTTCTAATAGATAAAAAAGACAAAATAATATGCAAATCAGCAATTAAGTACACCATTAAGACATTCCTGTCAAGATATACACATTTACATCCTGGATTGCAATGCTTTTCTGTGACAAGTTATAACAAGTGGGAAAAAAAATTTCCCATGCCCAACTTACTACAATAAAAGACAATACAATGTGACACTAAATTCGGCAATTAATTTAAATTTTTTTGATAATACAAACCTGACCTCAAGTTGAACATCGAATTGACCACCAACAATCCTGTCTTCCTTGGTTTTTGCCAACTTTGGATCCCCAACTTGAATTACAAAGTGTTTAATGACACGATAAAAAGGTAATCCATTGAAGCAACCATGTTCACTGCATGGCAAAAGACATACTTAGATGGTCATAAAAATAATACCTTCTCACTAAAAAAGAAATAATGCCAACCCTAACTGCTTCCAACAAAAATTTTATAAACAAATAAATCAAGTTGCAGAGATGTCTATCCTCCATGGTTTATTTTCTGGTATACTTATCTAAAATAAAACAGCCAGAGGTAATCTTTTGAAAATAACAAATAGTATAGATTACAAATGCACCATCTAAAAATACTATGTTATCTTCTGTGCTAGTTACCCCCTGTGAATTTTAACAACCAAAATATGTAAATACATTCTCAAGAACAATTTTGTAGAAGTTTAAAAGCAGCTGAAATAAACGTACCATAACTGGAAATGTTAATCCTGTCAGGTAAAGGCAAAAGGGATTATAAAGCATGCTATTTTTGTAAGAAAAATGAGACAAATATTACACTAAAGAATACATAGTGCATCATAGTAAATAGGGCATCATACACCTTCCCTTTCATAGCCAAGAAAGAACGGAAAGAATTCCTGGCTCAAATGCACAATAAGAATGCACAATGTACTTCCCAAGCAACATGATCTTTGCACAAGCTTGACTAGACAAGTCATCCAAATACCTATGAAATTGCATGTTACATGCTTCTTCTACAGAGCCTCCAAAATTCATATTACAATTCACCTTCCAAGGAAAGGGTGAGAAATTAACTCAATAACATACATAAGAAACCTGCAAATTGCCAATATAAGGCCAGTGCAAACTTCCCAAGCCATAGTAAGAACATGGTTACCTAGTAAGCATGGAGTTTCTGTTGGAGACATTTACCACCTTACACACTCATTTTGGTCAATTTGGCCTAGTTAAACAACTATCCTAAGTATTATTGGCTTAATTAACATCAGTGGATCATTAAATGTCATCAACTAGATCACATCCACGCCTTCCTTCAGTCAAGGAGGCTAACTTAGCCTTCTCCTACATTCGAGGAAGCTAACTAGAGCACTCCGGGGGTGATCTGAGTAATATTAATGCACCTAATTGCTAACTGATGGTTACATTTAGTTAAACAGGGTAGTGAAGGCACCTCCCTTCATTAAATTGATTATTTAATGAACTGGAGTCAATAGGGGCGCCTCCAACCACTTCTGATGTTCAGTTACACTTCAGTTAACCTCATCGGGGTTCATTGGAGTCATTGAATTTCTAGCACTTGATGGTTGGCTTGCTATTACATGCGTCTGATCTCTTTCAGTTGAGACTCAGTCATTTATTGCACTGCGACTTCAGTTAGGTCTCAATGGAGTCAGTTAGGGTTTTGATCAGTGGTTAACTTGAGTGTTGATTGTGGCTTACATTCAATTAAGCTAGACTCACTCATTCAATTCGAATGACCTCCTTAGGAATTTGAATTGCTTCTCATTCATGCTTGTAGCATGACATTGTAACGTAATTTCTCATTCTTTGTGTGAATATACAGAGCAACTACTCATTCTGTAGTCCGATTACACCATTTCATGAGTTATTTGTTAATTAATCTTTGATGAGATTGATGTTTAGTCCCTAGATCATTGTGCAAGATTAATATGGTGTCAGAGCTCACGGCAGGATGAAGCTCTATCTCTCAAAATTAAGCTTTTTGACAGATTTCTACATGAAAATTGAGCAATAGCTCAAAAATCCGGCACTGCACCAAAAGCCAAGGCTTACCACTTAATACCCCAAGTAAAGAACTTGTTGATCAAGCTTGCTTGATTTACTATGCTGGGTCTAACCTTAAGTTTCCCTTTCTGTTGTGATTTTCAGGTTTTCTACAGGTGAAGCATTCACTCCGGCAGATCCAGATGGCCTCCTCAGTAGATATTTTGACTCCATACAATTTCCACTCATGGAAAGGTGACATGGAGATTCAACTGTGCTCCAAAGGACTCTATAGAGTCACCATGGACAATGAAGATGAGCTTGGTTATGCCATAGAAAAATCAAGATTCTTGAACAAGAAGGATGAAGCATTCAGTTTCTTGTGCCTCTCTATTTCCCGGGATCTTCTTTTCCATCTTGCGGGATTGAAGATTCCAAAAGAAATATGGGACAAATTGGAAACTCTATATGGAAAGCAAGATGACTTGAGAGTTTACCAGCTCGAAAATGAATTGATGTCTCTCCAGCCCTCCAATTTCAAGACTCTGAATGACTTTTTCACAAAGTTCAAGCACACTGTTTTACTCTTGAAGCAATGCAAACTGGATAAGGCGGATGATCAGCTCATCCTCACCATACTCTCCAAACTTGGGGCTGATTATTTAGTTTTTGTTTCTACATTCTGTGTGGGGAATCTCACAACCCCTGGATGGAAGATGCCTACACTCAATGCCTTCATTGAGTCCCTAATAAGTGAACATGACAGGCTTGTCTAGATGGGAATCATCAGATCCTCCCATGATCAAGCCATCCATGTCATAGGGCTCAAAGATCTGAAGGGTAAAGAAAAGCAACAGAATAACCCAAAAACTAAATTTGATGCTCCTAAGCCTAGAGTTGAAAACCAGTAGCATGATGAGTCTTCTGGCTCAAGGAAGAACAAAGGAAAAGGGCACCATGACAAGGAAAAAGTCAATTGTTCATACTGTGAGAAGGGCTTCCACCCTGAACATGCCTGAATGAAGAAGAAGCTTGATGAATCTACCTCTCTCCTTGAGAGAAATCACATCAATCTTCTGGAAAGCTTTCGTAGGAGAGATCAGCAAGATCGGGAACCAAAGCATGAAAGAGGTCATGCCCTCATGGAAAGCACTTCGAAGTCCAAAGCACTTTTGATTGAATCTGGAGCTTCAAACTACATGATGGCTGAAAGAGAATCCTTTTCATCCTTGGAGACCAGAAAATCCATTCCCATGCACATGGGAGATGACTCCACCATCATTTCAGAAGGACAAGGTATTGTTGATCTTGAAAATGGATTTTTTTCAAATGTTTTGTATGTATCGTCTCTGGCATCAAATCTCCTTAGTGTATATCAGATGACACATATAGGAGTGCCTAAGAGAGTTTATTTCAGCCCAAAATATTTTGAGATAACGGAGCTTGCATTCGGGAAATTCATTGCTAAAGGCCTTGCAAACCATCATGCAAAAGCCTATGAGTTCTCTCACTTTGTTGCGGATGCAAAGCCCACTGCTCTGCTAACTCTTGGAAATGAGGTTAGTAGGCTATGGAATGAGAGGTTTGGCCATCTTAATTTCAAATTTTTGCAGCAATTACAGAAAAAAATCCATGGTTGAAGGGCTCCTGGTCATCAAGGAAACCATGGGAATTTGCAAGGGCTATGTGATTGGAAAGCACCCTGAGCACAAGTTCGATCGGGGAAGGAAAACCGAGCTACATGCATATTGGGGATGATATATTATGATATCAGCAGTCTGATGCCTATCACATCCATGAATGGATCAAGGTATATTATTACTTTTATTGATGATTTTTCAAGGTACACATGGGTCTTCTTTCTCAAAAAGAAGTCTGAAGTATGTGAAAAAATTTCTGAGTTGAAGGCCTTGATCGAAAATGCCTTTGGGATTAAGATCAATATCTTGAGATATGATAATGGAGGGGAGTATGTCAGTAATGAGTTTCTGCACATATTCTCCCAAAGTGGTATTCAGGTCCAACATTCAATTCCCTACACTCCCCAGCAGAACGAAGTAGCAGAAAGGAAGAATCAGTCTCTCAAGGAGATGACCATCTGTATGTTGGAATCAAAGAAGATTGCTACAAATTTGTGGGATGAAGTAATGCATGCTACATTAGACATTTAGAACAGGGTTCCACATTCATCCATTAAAGGGAATACCCCTTTTGAATCATAATTTGGACACAAGCCGGATGTGTCAAATCTACGGGTGTTTGGGTCCATTGCATGGGCTCAGATTCCGCTTGATAAAAGAAGGGCTTTGCAACCACAAAACATAGAATTTATATTTATTGGGTATCCTAATGAATCTAAAGGTTTCAAGCTTCTAGATATCAAAACCAAACATATCATCATCAAGAGAAGTGTCAATTTTGATGAGCCTCTTCAGGAGGTGGAACCAGTGAAGTAGAAAACTGTTGAATTTCCTTCCTATTCTACTGAATATTTAGATGATGAAATTGGGGTTGATGACCCTGATTTGGATCCTCTGATTTTTGATATCAGTGTGCAGCAATCATCAGATGCTGAATCAGAACCTTAAGTGCAAAATCATCTTCCAACATGGGCCCGACAGACACTCTCCAGATGATCCAAGGAGATAACATTGGAAATCCAGATGATCCAAGGAGAACCTGGTCTGATTTCCAAAGAGCAGGTATTACGCTCTCTTATCCTGATAATTTGTTGTCTGAAACTTTCTATTTGATTATTATTTCAGATCCAAAATCCTACTACCATGCTCGGAAGGATTTGAGATGTCAAGTTGCCATGGATGAAGAGATGAATTCTCTTCAGAAAAACACTACTTGGGAGATAGTTTCTCTTCCTTCGGGAAGGAAATTGGTTCAATGAAAGTGGGTGTTTTAGACAAAGGTTGCTGTTGATGGAAGAACCTGCAAATATAAGGCAATTCTGGTTGAAAAATATTTCTCTCAGGTCCAAGGTGTGGACTACCATGAGACCTTTGCACCGGTTGCAAAAACGGACTCCATCTGCCTAGTTTTGGCAATTTCAGCATCTAAGCACTGGGAAGTGCATCATATGGATGTTAAGTCAGCTTTTCTGCATGGAGATATTCATGAGTAGATATACATGAATCAGCTTGAGGGATACATAATTGATCCATATTCATTTTTCAAGCTAAAGAAGTCACTATATGGGTTAAAACAGGCCCCAAGAGAGTGGTATTCCAAGATGGATGCCTTCATTCTCTCGCAAAACTTCCAAAGGTGTAGATCAGATACAAATGTGTATTTATAGAATTCTGATGGTCATCTAATTATTATTTTTTTATATGTTGATGACTTACTGATCATAGGTAGCACAGTTTCCTCCATTTCAGCCATCAAAACTGCTCTCCGCAATGCCTTTGAAATGAGTGATTTGGGGCTCCTAAAACATTTTTTGGGGCTCAAAATTGAGAAAAATTCTGATGGGATTATGGTCACTCAGTCCAAATAAATTTCATACCTGTTAGCCAATTTTAACATAGATGAATGTAGGCCTGCACCATTCCCTTTCCTTTCAGGGATCAGCCTTGAAGAAGGAAAAAGAACACCTCCCATGGACTGCACTATCTATCGACAACTGATTGGTAGCTTGTTGTACTTGACACATTCTTAGCTTGATATCTGTTATTTCATGAATGATGTATCAAGATACATGTAGTAGCCTCATGATCTTCATTGGAAGGCAGCCAAGAGGATCCTCCAGTATATTCAAGGAACTAGGACCTACGACATTCACCATGCTGCAGACTCCGAGCTAGAGCTGGTTGGGTACACAAATTCCAATTGGGCGAGTTAATCTATTCATCAGAAATCTACTTCTAGATATGTATTCATGTTTGGTGGTGGACCCATTTCCTAGTATAGAAAAAAGCAGGCTGCCATAGCACTATCCTCAGCAGAGTTAGAGTATCGAGGAGCGATGAATGCTTGCATCCAAGCAGTTTGGTTGCAAGGAATTCTTTTAGAGTTTGATCTTGGTAGTACTTTGTCCACTATCCTCTTTTGTGACAATCAAAGTGATATTAAGATATCCACAGATCCAGTTACTAGGTAGAGGACCAAGCATGTAGAGATCCACATGCACTATATCAGGGAGCTAGTGCATGACAGGACCATCATTCTGCAATACTTCCTGACTGATGAGCAGATTGTAGACATCTTCACCAAGATATTTTTAGAAAATAAGTTCACTTACCTCCATTCACTGTTGGGGGTGAGTTCATCGGGGTGATTCAGACTAATTTCACTGTTCAACTTGAGGGGGGGGGTTTCCCACTGAGTTTTCCCTCTTTTCCTCACTTAGTTGTTTTTGAGCATTGTTTCAGTTTCAGCATTGTATAGAGTGACCTATGGCCTTAGTTGCTAGGGCCCTAGAATTTTTATGAATTTATGTTTTCTAACTCATCCTGAGTATAGCTTAAGGGGGGGTGTTGGAGACATTTACCACCTTACACACTCATTTTGTTCAATTTGGACTAGTTAAACCACTATCCTAAGTAATATTGGCTTAATTAACATCAATGGAGCATTAAATGTCATCGTCTAGATCACATTCACGCCTTCCTTCAGTCAAGGAGGATAACTTAGCCTTCTCCTACATTCGGGGAGGCTAACTAGAGCACTCCGGGGGTGATCTGAGTGATATTAATGCACCTAATTGCTAATTGATGGTTACAATCAGTTAAACAGGGTAGTGAAGGAGCCTCCCTTCATTAAATTGATTATTTAATGATTATTTATTGAACTGGAGTCAACAGGGGCGCCTCCAACCACTTCTAATGTTCAGTTACACTTCAGTTAACCTCATTAGGGTTCATTGGAGTCATTGAAGTGCTAGCACTTGATGGTTGGCTTGCTATGACATGGGTTTGATCTCTTTCAGTTGAGACTCAGTCATTTATTGCACTCCGACTTCAGTTAGGGCTCAGTGGAGTCAATTAGGGTTTTGATTAGTGGTTAACTTGAGTGTTGACTATGGCTTACATTCAGTTAAGCTAGACTCACTCATTCAATTCGAATGAACTGCTTATGAATTTGAATTGCTTCTCATTCATTATTTTAGCATGGCATTGTAATGTAATTTCTCATTCTTTATGTGAATATACAGAGCATCTACTCATTCTATAGTCCGATTACACCATTTCATGAGTTATTTGTTAATTAATATTTGATGAGACTGATGTTTAGTCCCTAGATCACTATGCAAGATTAATAGTTTCATTTTATCCCTTAACTTTAGCATCTCAAAATCAAAATCAAAACCAATTTCCTACAAAAACAGGAATCACCACAAAAGACTGTCGTTCAACAAAGAGGTCTACAAAGGATATTGTGGAACCATTGACTAGTGGTAAATAAAAAAACTACCTAGAAAACTTGCAATCCCAAATATATTCTTTCAATCCTCTTGTTTGCCACACTCTACTCATACACCATCTGAGAAGCTGTGTTTTAACTTATAGCTAATCTGCACTGGATGAGGAGGATAGCAGGTTATAGAGCTTGGTTACAGAGTGAGAGCATAAATAATTATTCTCCTTGGTGGTTTAATGTAGGGAATGGTTATATTATAATATTCACAAACATCTATGAATGAATTTCTAATGTGTTTCTAATACAGTTGCAATTAGGGGCAGTCCAAAAAAGTTTCCATGTCTTCCTACAAGAAGATGAATAAACCGAATTGTCCGTAGACAAAGAACAAATAGGCATTGGGAACTGACAAGCAACCAACCATATAGAGATGATATATCCTTATGACAAGACCAGTCTACAGGCAAGTTTAACCAAAAGTGATGTTTTGTACCAAAAGGTTCTTATACATCAATATTTGGCCTCTGCTTACGCTGTGACCTTAAATTAGATTATCATTGTCATTGAGATCAAAACAATTTTCAACATTTGAGTAAGAGGATAAAATAAAAAAAATCAACAAGAGGCTCTAAATAAAAAAGAAGTGGGCTATATGCACACAATTAGGATTACCACAAGTTCATATGTATAAAAAGAGAACAAATTAGCCAAAAAAAAATTTCTTTGCAATTGAATATTCTTCGAGTAAATAGTAGTAGTAAAGGGACTTAAACTTCACATTCAAAGGCCTAATAAGGGTTGAAACTTCAAAAATTATAGATGTAAATTCTAATGGATTTGGTAGATAAAAATAGTTATGAGGTTTTAAAGTTTAAAACATAATATCAAGATTTGGCCATATTGGACTTTGCTGTATAGAAATTCAGCCCTAGTACAAAATTTGGTGAATTTTCCACTGTGCAGATACAGTAGATCAGCTTACTCTTGAGTATATTTGATAATATAACACATTTATTTAATCCCCACGAACTCATAAACCCAAAAAACAAACATCCCAAAAAACTTTAAAATATTTTTTAAAAAAAATATCTTGATACATCTACAAATATAAACTGATTGGAAAAAAATTGAAGTTATTTTCTTTGATTTATTGGATTGTCTTGAAGCTGAAATTCTTCCAAAATTTGGAACAAAACACATTTTTTCATATCTATGAGATTTATACTTCTGTATTGGAGCCATACTGAATTTTTTCATTATGTATTTTTTCCATATTGAATGTATTCAAATTCAAATTCATATATGAATGTTGCTACTATGGTTTAATCCTGCTATCTAGAGCACAATAACTAGATCGTGAGCATATATAGCATAACTAGTACACGTTAACAAGCTGTATGGATCCAAAATAAGTGATGGTGAGACTGTGATTCACTCAATCCTAAGTTTCCAAACACTTATATTAGGGTTATCAGTCCTTGCTTGTCAGGGTTGGTTGAGACTTAGCTTTTCTTGATCTTCCACTACCATCCTTAATGAGCATTACTACAACCTTGCCCTTTAACAATTGGTTACTCAGGTTAAGGCATAGCATTTGTATAAAATTTTGAATACTTGCTATTCAATCCATGTTCATAATCCCTGCTTAATTTTAACTAAGTATGTCTAAGCATCTGCTTACAATGACAAGGAATATATAGAGCTCAAAAGGAGACATACTTGGAACAATATTTGATTTCACACGAAGAAAGCATTTATTGTTTACTTCCACCTCTATTTCTACCCCTCATTTTGAGAAATGGTTCCTCCCTTTCTAGGCTTTACCTTTTCAGTTCACCCTTTCTCAAGTATTTTATTTCGCCTATTACACTTTCATTTGTATATTTTCATATTTTATCATTTAGTTGTGATCTTGACACTCCCATATTTCGATATCAACTGTATGTATTGTCCAGTACCATTGACCTATTTTTTGTCATTTGTGGACATAATAAAATGATCTTTTCTTATCTCATAAAAGCACTAAAATTTGGACAACACAGTAACAAGAGGAACCCAGGTTGTGCACTAAATTACACACGTCAGTCGAAGAATGTTGAGGGAAACAAGGCAGATCTTCATCCATTTTAGTCATCACTATCCCATTTCTAAAATTCAAGGAGGTGGTTACATAGATAGTAATGGTTTGTAGGCCATAATCTTTGAACATTCATGAGTCAACGATCCTCAGAAGTACATCACATGATATAGTAATGTTGGGCATGTCTCTAAATTTCTCCCTGGTTATATTTAACATCTAGCATCTTTGTAGCCAAAAACAAGCTACAAAACTCCATATTATACCCCCATTGAAGCATATATTTGGATAGTATTGGCCTCCTAGAGAAGGCAAACACTCAAGAGTCACAACTAATTACAAAGAACAAAAACCCGTGACTAGTAACTAGGTAATTTGACACATTGTTCAAATATCTTAATGCCATACATAGGAGTTTAATAAGATGTTCCTAGCAAGGACGATATGGACATATGCTTTTTGGTTTGCACCCTGATAGTTATCCTTCTATTTTATTGAAACATAATGATGGATGTACATGCAGGTGATGTCTTAAGTTTGTACTCTTTAAATACCCGTAATGTGTAATATAGTAGTATTGTAAATATCTCTGCTTTCTCGGGATATTTCCAATTTTCGCCAATCTTTTTAGGTTGTTGATATTTCCAAGTTTTTCTTAGTTTTTTACGTCTTAGTTTATGCTTTCCGATATTCTCCCTGATATTTTTTATGAGATTCTTTCTGAACCTTTGGCAATATGTTCCCTGAAACAATATCTGCAACATTGGAAAATAGAATATACAGTGTGTACAATTCAACAATCTCTCTTTCTTGCATTCTTATGAGTGTTCTTTTCCTCCCTTCACCCTTTACATACATCAACAAGCCCAAAAGTTGTTGTTGGCATTTGGTGATGTGTCATTTGCAATAACTGCCATTATAAAAAAAATTGTATGTTTCTACCAATAATAAATGCAAATAGCATTGTTCATAAAGTATTAGACAGTTCTAAATTCAATATTTAGTTGTTTAAGCTCAACCTTTATTTTCTGTCGAATTGTAGTTGAATTGTACAAATGCTTGGTCAATATTGGGTGTTTATTATCAAAACTCGCAATATTTCCCTGATGTTAGTGTCACACACAATGCAGAATGTAGTTGGGGAGAAATACTAATTGTATACTTTCAATTTGAATATGAATATAATAATAACCCTTCTATAATTCTTTAAATTTTTATGAGAAGAGTGAGTGAAATGATTCTTATCTTTTATGGTGTGTAAAATTGGGGAACTTAAAGATGATGGACCCTTATCTTTTATTTGGTTAAAAATATATAAGCATATCAATAAATTCTTTTTCTTGTAAAAGTCTTTGAAACTCTACTATGCAAAACTGATTAGTTGTGCAAGAATAAGATTTCCCCACACCACAAGAAGGTACGATATTCCAGCACTCTTAAACTATATTTAAATCATTTATTTGAGCTACAAAGGATTTGAATAACTTGTTATAAAAAGAATTCTTTGACATTGTTACAGTGTTATATAGGGATATGTTCTTGGTGTTGGGGGATGTTCCCTCAAGTACCTTGTGTGTTGGGGACAATAGGACAAGGAGAAGACATCCCTACCCATCCCCTTTTATTGGGGAATATTTGGGCATTGCTTGGGAAAAAATCCCCTTGTAGAAGTGGGTGCTCTTGGGATTTTCCACACAACAAGGATATTGGGAAACCCTTTAATACCCATAGTGGATGGCAAGGTGGTATCCATGGTCTATCAAAATTATAAATTAAAAAGTATGTATTTGGGACAAGTTTCTCTATTATCTCTTACTATAACAATTTTTTATTTTTTAAATTTGAACCCCTCCCAAATTGCTTAAAACTAAAATCAAGTTAAATTAAAAGAGGGAATCTTGCAGGAAAAGGTAAGATAAGATAGTTTTATTTGTGTCTAACAAATGACCACAAAAGTATGCAATAGGACAAATTCAAAGTGTCATATCATCTCATAAATCTAGTCTAGCAACATTAAGCAAAGATATAATGTCTAATGTATAAGGAAAATAAATGAAATGAGTATGATAATGAAAACACCAATGAGTAGAGAAGAGAATTAGATTTGGAGGTTGAGGTTGGAAGAGAATGAAGGGGGATGTCCTCCTCCAAGTATTCAATCACTGTAAATGCCTTGATACATTGTTTGATAAGGTCTCATCTAGAGAATAACCATGACATAGGGGGCCTTGCAGCACAATCCTAGGTGAGAGCCTGAGGTGTTCATCAACATGAAGAACCCCTATACTCTTGCCACTTGTTACACCTATGAATTAGCAAATTCTTATTTGAATTGTGATTTAGGATGAGAGCTCAAGGGTCTCTCAAATGGGTTCCCCAATGGGCAGGAGGGGATTGGAAGGAGGCTTGGGTCGTCACCAATTTGATAGTTGGAGAAGTGAGTCTCTTTCTATCGTTTCTGTCCTTGAGTAGGTTGGATAAGAGGAAAAAAGGAAGTGATCCTCTTGAAAGAGTTGGGATGGGGAGATCCATGAAGGGTCTGCAATTTAAAACTGAGAACCTCCCTGATAAAAGAGCTAGATACCTCTTATTTGGTTACTAAAAAAAGTGGAGATGGACCCATTTGAACCATGGTAAAGAAAAAAGAACCTCACTTGGATATATTCATAATTGGGGTGTCTTAGGACAAGGTGATATCCAAATATGTGCCTTGTAGGTGTTAAAGAACACACATCTGGTAGGGTCAAATAAGATGAAGGTTTGATTCAAACTAGATTCAATGTGAACCCACTCCGAACTTTCCAAGGGAGATATTGAGGGCATGCATTTAGTGTCGGTGCATGTATGTGGGTTNAGAAGATGAAGGTTTGATTCAAACTAGATTCAATGTGAACCCACTCCGAACTTTCCAAGGGAGATATTGAGGGCATGCATTTAGTGTCGGTGCATGTATGTGGGTTCAATAATGAGGCCATATTGCAACTATATTAACTGCTCTTGATAGAAGGCCATTTTAGGGTTGAGCCCTTTTGGAGGTGAAGTCCAGGTAACCTGTATATATCGTTGGTAGATGTCTTCATGGATAACCTTGTTCAGATCTAATTACTTAATGGATAGGATGTAGCCTAATGCTTCTAGAGAATACCTGAATGAGAGAGGTTTTTAGGAGCGATGGACATTGAATGAAGCAACTTGGATTTCATCGAAAACTAGCATCAACCTTGTTTAAATGGCCTAGTAGAGGAAAGGGACTCTGAGGATCAAAGAGAAAGATAGGGGTATTCAAGCCTCTTTTAGGTTGAATTGATAAAACTCCAAACTCTTGAACTCTACCTAGATGATGCATTGGAGGATTCTTCACTTGCACCAAATGATGCGGTGTAGCCTAAGAGGTTGCACTCTCTTTGTTTGAGCCTAGTTGGAATGAAGCAAGATGGGTCCCCATACCTCTGAATCATTGAGGACTGTGGGTCTACTGATCATATCCCAATGGTGCGTCTTGGAATTGGCTCTGGAAGCACCAAATATTTAGAAGGGTAACAAAAACATAGCCCATGTTGAGTTATAGTTGGAAAGAATGTCTTAAGCTGAGGTCCCACAAATCAAACCCCCAAGTAAGTGTGTTGTGGTGACCTCATTCTCTTCCCCTTAAAATTGGAATTGATTCAAAGCAAGGATCCTTTGTGATGCGTAGAATATCATTACCTTGGTTTTACCAAGGTTAATTATTAGTGGCCCAAGATAACAAAATAGTGAGGGGGCGTCGAATTGTCTTTGTAAGTTTGTAGTGCCTTGGGAGAGGAAGCTAGGAAGATCACATGATGAAAAAATAAAAAGATATCAACACATGATGAAGAATAAATACATTTCTCTCCTGGATATCTCTCTAAGAAATTATTCAATCTCATCAATATATATCCCAAACAAAGTATAAGAGAGAGTGCATTCTTGTTTGACCTTGATAGTGCTCATGATGAAATGAGAAAGGCATGCACTATGCAAATATGCCTAAGAATAAATTCATATAGTCTGATGATTGATATTAAGAGTCTTAGAAATGCCAATGCCCACAATATTTGAAATAGTGCCTCTCAGGACCAAGTCAAATTCCATACAAAAGTATATAAAGTAGCGTAAGGATTTCGAAGAGGGATGATGTGCCTCTTCAATAATGGCTCAGAGCATAAATATCTGATTAGTGGTTTGGTATCTAGGTTGGAGACTTAGATTTCCTATCTTTAAAAGTTGAGAATTCTCTTCTTGAGCTCATTGGAAAGAGACAGTGGTTGCATTTTGGCATAGAGTTTAACAAAGGCATGCCCAATCATGATGGTACTGTAGTTATTCAAATATAAGTTGTCTCCCACTTTGAAAATTAGCTGGATGATTTGGTGGGACCAGGGTCCAGGACTTTGTAATGAATATAAAATACATAAATAGTAATAATAATATCTAAAGGACACAACCCTTTACCTTCATGACTACTCAATACTACCACATGGCTCATTGTATCAACTCATTCATTTGTTTATTAGTTATATAATTATTTATCCTATATGGATTTCAAGTTGGTTTCCTTATGTTGGATATTTTCTTGTATATGAACTATTGTTCATTACATTGGTATCGGTGCCCAACTTGAGCTGCTACTGTGGGGTCATCCCACTTGGCCTTTGGTCAAAATTTTGTGGTCCTTGGCAACAAAATTGGGGGCTTTTGGCCACACACAATTTTCAGAGTTTTTGTAATTCCAGGTCTTTTACAACAATTGGTTTTTTGGCCATTTGAAGTTAAGAAATTCTATTGAAGAAAAAAATCATTCTGCTGCCAATTCAAAAAAACAAGAATTTAGAAAAGGGAATTACAAAAGAGATTTTTTGAGAAGAATATGAACACTACTTGAAGATAAAAAGTAAGATCATAGAAAATTAGAGAATCTATGAAGATTACTCTCCTTCCAATCATGAAGAAGTTCACTGTGTATAAAAAATGAAATTCTGGCAGGCTGAATTACCCTATGAACTGTTGGACAAATGTGTCATTATCTAATTGTGGAAAAATATGGAAAATTCATGGGTCCTGTCCTTTAGGGATTTTGCTGCCACACCCTTCCAAATAGTTTGTTGTTGTCACAACCATCAAGAGAGAGTTGTTTTCCAGTATCAACTCTAAGCCACCATTGCAACAACCACCAAAAAAGAGTTGCCACTTTGTTCATCTATATTTTAAGCTATCGGAGAGAGGCATTGTAGTTATTCAAATCTAAGTTGTCTCCCACTTTGAAAATTAGCTAGATGATTTAGTGGAACCAGGGTCCAGGACTTTGTAATGAATATAAAATACATAAAGAATAATAATAATATCTAAAGGACACAACCCTTTACCTTCATGACTACTCAATACTACCACAGGGCTCATTGTATCAACTCATCCATTTGTTTACTAGTTATATAATTATTTATCCTATATGGATTTCAAGTTGTTGTTCTTATGTTAGATATTTTCTTGTATATGAACTATTGTTCATTACATTAGTATCAATTCCCAACTCGAGCTGATATTGTGGGGTCATGCCACTTGGCCTTTGGTCAAAATTTTGT
>LPNX010387701.1:0-42500 GCA_001517045.1 Pseudotsuga menziesii
ACAAAAAAAAAATTATCTTCCTGATTTTTGGCACTGTTAAAATAAAAAATCCGCGCGCCGTCGGAAAAAACCGTCGGATTTTAGATCGAAATCTAGTAGTGCAAGATCAATATGAACACACTATACAAAGATAATATTCCCAATGTATTCCAGTGAAGCTTTGGTGAATCCACACTTATTCTTATGGGAAAGTTTCTTACAAAGATTTAGAAGCTTGATAAATACAAGAACTTACACAACTTCTTAAGGGTCATAAGCATTAGCCATTCTTGTATGCTTTGAATATTTCCAGGCTTAGTATGACACCATCTACAAAGATAATATGGCATGAATATTCTAGGGAAGTCTTGGCAAATTCAAACTTAGACTCCTTGTTGTAGAGGTAGTATATATGCTCCAAATGATCTGTGAGCGTGACTATTGATGATGATATCAACAAAAAATGCCAACAATGTTAAATTCTCAAATTGAAATCCTACCAATAGGATATGAAACTATATAATAGCTCTTACAGTGGAATGATAAGGTTGGATGATGTATATAGGAAATCACATTGTTGTTGTAGAAAAGCACCTATTTACATATATGCTTCTCTGAACCAAACTTATTTTAAGAGATGCCTCCATAATGTCAATTTCATCCTATATTTCTGCTAGCAGACTTGAAAGCATTAATTGTCTCTACTCAAATAGGTCCATTGAAAGAGGAACTCACATGCAGCAACTAAAAGGGGTTAGTCAAAATGACAACATGGATATACTTGCACAACAGATTAACAATTGATCGGTCACAAGGACAACATGCTTATATTTCCACAACATATGTAGTTGGGATCAGAAAGTTGCACTTTATCAGACAATAATTTTTTGTTTAAAATTGTGAGATAACTAAGGACAAACATAACTCAATAAAAAGCAACATTGTAAGTGAATAAAGTTGCATACTATTGTTGGCTCTCTATCAATATATTGTGCTAGTATTCCTAGTCAAGTATTGGCTACAAGAAGGAAATTGAACATTCATACACTAGAATATACACCACATTCATTCACTAGAATATACAACAACCCCTATATCCAATGAACATTTTTAACATCTTAGAAACCTCTATACTCAATTTTTTCTCCTTTATTTTCCTTATGAATGTATTTCATTTTTTCACCAGTTTTCTTTAGTATGGTGCAGTTTTTATTTTTCAAAGCAGCAATATGCCAGTAAAATATCTTATGTTTCTAACTGCATGTCTTGCAATAAAAACTAAATATAAAAAGATGAAAATTTGCAGCTATAAATAAAAATGTTTTAAAGCAGCTACAATTTAAAAGTATGTCATGATAAAACAAGAAAGACGCTCTTACCTATGTCCATTAAACTATACTCATATGTTGTCGATACTTATAATTTCTAGGTACAACTTCCCTTGATTTGTGGAGCTTTACAATGTCTACTTTTGCTTTACCTTCCAAAACATATTTCAACATACTACAAATATTTTCCTGTTGCAATAATTTCATGTTAGGACCCCTCAAATAAAGATTTGCTTGTTTATGAAAATAACAAAATGAAGCTAAAAAATATAGTCATAGTAGTTTATCTCAATGAATAAAAACAACATTAATAATGAACATTTTACGTTTGATAAACATTTTTAATTTAACAATGTAAATTACAAGAATATTCAAGTAAAATTTTTGGTAATAAGAGTTCACCTGAGGAAACATGGAGAACACCAAAATAAAGTATATAAGACCATCGATCACATCAAAATGCCAATTTTCCTTTTGAAATGTCAAAATGTTTCCCAAGGCTATCTGTAGCAAGTTCCAAGGGATGAGTTAAATAGAAATAGTAAAATTTAAACACTACAATTATATACACCAGAGGAAATATTACAAGTCATGGAATACATGCACCTATGACAATAATGCTTCAAATAAACAGATAATTCCTTACCATTCATTGAGCTCCTCTCTGTTTCAAGAACAATTTAATATTCTCTACTGAACAGGTCCAACCACATGAAGGTAGAAGCTCTTATGGCCCCTCCCCCCTCACACATCACTCTCAATTCCCTAAACCCAATGCATATACTTGAAAAAAATTAAACCATTCATTCATTAAACCATTCATTAAACCATGCGTTCATTCATTCAATAGCCGAAAAAACCATGCACTACATTATATTATAAAAAATAATTACTCAATATTTCTTCAGTCACTTTTTTTTTTAGTTTTCTTCTCTTTACAAAATGAACAAGAAGCACATCTTCTGGAATTTGTCGTTTGGTTCCTGGTGCTTCATCAACTTGTTTTGATGTCTCCCTAGTAGACTACTCACCATGTGGATCTCGCGGCAAGGGGTTTGGAATTGCTGCAATAATGTGAAAATGTTGCATTAATTTATCTTGTTTTTATAATTGTAAGTATTTCATTTAAAAAAACATTACAAATGTGTTTTTTACCTGGTGTGGACACATCATGTTCTTCATTTTCTTGTCAAGACACAACCTGTACAATATGCCCCTCTACATGCTCTGCAGTTGAAATATGGAGAAGTACAATTAATGTTCACCATCTGCAATTCTCTATATAAAATTGTAGCATTTGAATAAATTCATTACAAGGAATAAAAGCATGATCTTTGATTGGTTGTTGTCCATCATCGACATTAAGAGGATCCTTTCTTTCCTTCTCAAAACAGAATAAATATTTTATGTTAATTGTTTATAACGAATAGATTGCATGACAAGTAATAAATTTTAATTAAACTATATATATTTTATATACATGTGCACCAGATGGATCACTAGAAGATTGTGTTTTCCTAGACTAACTTTTCCAGCATTCAACAACAACTTCAAAGCTGTGTTGGAATCCAAGCTTCAAGTATTCCTCGGTTGGAACTTCTTTGAATTAGTCGGCCCGCATATTTTCATAACGCCATTAATTTTACATTTTTTTCCACATTAAAACTAAAATAATTTGTAATTTATTATTTGGATGCATTATCAAGTTTTCGATACTTACAATTCATGCCGCCAAATTCGAATAACCACCAGGTCCAAGCTTGTGCTGACCAATATTTTCCAGTCTTTCCTTTGTGGCCTTTGATGTGTCTGACAGCCTAAGCAATTGTTGAATTACATTAGATGTTCAAAATTCGATATAAAAAATAATAATAATAAGGGTTAGCATTACATTGTGGAAAGTATTGCATACCTCCCTGTGCCTAGTGGTATCTTTCTTTTTTTTCTCATAGCCCTCTCCTTTCCATCTTCCACTAGGGATTTCGACTCCCTTGATGGAATCATCGGAGGGAACTCATACCTAGGGTTCCTTTCTAGGTGAACCCTATATTGGTCTCAGATAATATTCATATGTTTTCCATCATTCTTTAGGACCTTTGTTGTATCGAAGGTATCATTGTTAAACATGCCAACCAACTAATTAGTCATCTCATCCTTTAAATTTTTCGTTTGTCTATCCCACCTTGTGCAGATGGTGGTCCCGAAGATCTCCAAGGTCAAATCATTTAGATTTTTATAAAAACATCATTTCCTTCAAAACAATCATGCCATGATTAATTTTTAAAAAAGGTTTTATCAGTATATTACAATCAAATTATAAAAAATAACTTGAACAATGGATAATTACCTGGGATATTCTCTATATTTATTGGAACGATTTCCTCGTCCACCAAAAATGTTGTCTCTATTGAACCTATCCTAGTGACATGGGAAGATCTAGGAAATTATGCTTCAACATCATCATTACTAGCAGGCTCTGCATCCAACCCTTCTTCTACACGATCTAGTGTGCATTATTCAGCAACAACGGTACTCTCTGTTGGCCTTGGGGATGTCGTAGAAACTATTGCCAACTGTTTAGTCAACAAAAATGGTGCAGTATGTGGTTTACATGGATTCATTTTCTCATGTGATGACTAATCTCCACGAGCATCACTGGGCCCAACATCGCTTTGACCACTAGTGTGTGGTTGCAAAAAATCCTGTAAATATAAACCATTCAATTATAAGTTCACTATCATATAAAAGTAAAAATTATAAAGCTCTAAATGAATTGATATTATGATTCAAGTTTCTACAACTTACTTTTGAGGCATGAGATCTCTTTACCAAAACTTCAACCTTATCTTTAATCTCGTCTGTCTGCGGAATAATGAATATCAAACGGAGGATATCCACATTAATTTTTTTCAAGGTTTTCTCTATCACCTTAACCGGATCTAGAGAAGAACCAATGTCAGCATCGTTCAACAAATCATTCACATCAAAATATTCAGATTGTCGTGATGTTGTTTCATACATCAAATCATTGGTCTACAACAAAAATATATAAAACATTACTTACGTGTTAAAGCAATAATATGAGGAAAACATTATATTGACAAAACATATCTATCATGATATATTCCTAGAATTACATCTAGGATTACTTGATACTTGAATGATGGTGTGGTTTGATCCACAACTAGGGACTTTCCCTAATCATACACCTGCAAAAAAAGAAGAAGCAGACAACATTATCATAATGGCAGCAATATGCAAATGAAATATACATAACAAAAAAAACATTATGCTGCATTTTATAAATGTGTACAATTTTGAAGTATTTAAATTGTAGAATTACAATCAGTTTTACCTATTTCCCTAAGATTGTAGTTGTCTGATCAACATTTGAGTGGCTTCCCCGAGCAACATTTTGCATCAAATCTAGATAACATTATGATACACCAAACGAATATACTCTTGAAAAAGCATAACAACAAAACTATTTGTACATATTACATTTGTACAATGGAATTGATGTATACTTGTTGCCTTGAGGCATGTCTAGTAACATCTACTGTGAAAGAGGTGCCCCTCACAGAACCCTGCATCAAAAACATAGAAAAATTTACCTAACGAAACCAAAATAATCACTAAAACAATATAATAACATAACATTTTGACGTACTTAAATTGTACAGTTACAATCATGTTTACCTCTTGCCCTGAGGCTGCTTTCGTCCAACCAGCTACTGGGGGGATGCCCCGATCACTACCCTACAAAGTAAATATAGATAACATTTTATAAACCATATGAATATACTCACAAAAAAACACAAAAAAAATCATTTTTCAAATTATACTTATACTATTACAAATATGTATACCTGTTGCCTCAAGGATGGTGTACTCCTCTGACCAGCTGTTGGGGTGACGTGCCCCCGATCACTACCCTGCAAAATAAACATATAAAATTTAATCAAAATTATAACAATCTACTAACAAAAAATCCTAAAGAGGTTAAAATAATTAATAAAAGGTTGGGTAAATTGTTTGATGTACCACATCCATAGTAACCGTGTTTGTATCTACTCAATTCACATTGTAATTAATAAGCAGCTCTTCCCCTGCATCTATTAATTTAATGACACATACAAATACACGATTTTATTTACGCCCCTCAAACATGCAGTTGGGTTTCTTAAGTGTAGACCCTGGTTGTGTATTGTTTATAAACCCCGCAATATTCCCAGTTTCCTTTGGCCATCCGTCAATGTGTACAATATTGCTCCTTTATTTTGATCTTTGTCTTTCATTTGTAAATAATTTGCTAACAACCCATATCTACGCATACTTCATGTATATTGGACCAGGCGCATCTAATCTTTGTAGTTGTAATAGGGTCCAACATACTCCATCAATTTTGTACTTCTGTTGTAACCGACCTTTATGCCATCCATGCAAAACAACCCCAATCCATGTAATGATGGTGGTGCAATTCTATGTTTCCTCTTATTCACACAAATATCTATGTTGATTTAATAAATATCCCTAGGTACCCATTGCTTCACTAAATTTTTGTATCTTAAGCACACCTCGATGTCGCCTATTGTCTTATTATCATAAGAACATGACCCCCCTTCTGCGAGAAAAATTTCCATGCATTTATTGAATTTTCTTTTGATCTTTTGAGATCTAGTTAATCTAGCCCTTGTCGACCTACTAGATGTCTCACTTTACTCTATCATTCCTAAACTCCCCGCATTCGAGGAAGACAGGTCTAACAAATACCTGTTTGGTTCTACCTGCACCATGGCCAAAAAAAACTTGGAAAATAAGAGCAAACTACCATCATGTTAAAAAAACCTCCAACGAATACCAATTTTAAGAAAGAAAAGGATGCACGAGCTAATATGGATAAATAAACAATATATTTAGTAAAAAAATATCATCAACCAACCCCATTAACCAAATCCTCACCAAAAATAGTTAATAGTATGTAATCCATCGTTCAACAACAACAAAAATTGTCAAAATAGTATACTTACCAAGGATTGTTACATCACAACTACAACAATTCCTATAGACACTAAAACAAACCAACATCATTGTGACATTGTGTGCTCAAAATGTCTGCATAACTTTACAAAAAATCCATACACTAACTAGATCCACATTGAGCATACAACACTTTTGGATGATGAAACTATCACCTCCAATGGCATACCCATCCCCTAGATAATTTTCCTACCTTCTTAAATCCATCAACCTCAAATTCTAATGTCAGTGACATTCAAGACAACATATTTCTTGTATGGATTTCCCACTCTATTCGTCCATCAGAAACCCTTCCCATGATTGGGATCCCTTCTACCACAAATCCATTGTCTTACACAATCTCATCCATACAAGAACACTATCTAGACATTAATTCATTTGTTAAATTCGTGAACTATCAACCCACCTCACATCATATTAACCTTGGGAATTCTATTAAGAAACCCCTTTAGCACCCCATTGTAGGAATTCCTTAGTTACATTGTTACAGAATCAAGCATGTAGTATCCCATCGTGGGATATAGCACATACTCATCTCAGATGACGTTTTGCTTTGGAGGGATAGTGACCAACTATTGGAAAGCATACAATTTCTCTTCCAAGGAAAAAAAACGTATTTTTTTTATACAAGGAGAATGAAAAATACAATCCTTAGGTGCTTTAAGCACTATTAAAAAAAATGTCTGTAAGTATTCAGGCCAAAAAACCGACAGTTGTCATTGTTCTAAAAACAGGGCTACATGCATATAGACTGAAATGTAACAGTTCAAAAACTGGAATATTCATGTATTGAGTGTGAGGTGGCTGAGGTTGGAATCTTAGTGATATCATTATCTAGAGGACTTATAATCATGGCATCTTAGTGATATCAATCTGTTGAGAAACAATTTTGATAGATTTATAAGCATGACATCATAGTGATATCATTATCTTGAAGAATATCAATAATTCCTTAGTATAACACTACATCACATAGTCTTGTAACACGAGATAGATATCAAGTTGTTCCATATCATATTCTTCAGCCAATTTATCTCAAAATACAAACTATGTTTTTGACAAATTTTGTAGGTGTGCCTTTTTTAATTTATTTTGTTTCCTCGCCAAAAATATTAAAGACCCAGTTTACAGATCTCAAGATATATAATAAAATTATTTTCTAAGATTTTATAACTTTCTTCAGAAGAAAATTAGTTGTTCCTTGATATTCAATAGTGAATCAAAGGTAACTTGTACATAGTCCTAAAAATAAGGCATTCCATACGCGAGTGGAGATAAGTATAAAAAACTTTCCCAAGGGGAGGGACATAACCCACAATGACAAGATGATTGAAGTAGCAATACCATAGGGAGAACATAAGGAGCCCAAACAACTTATCCAAGGAGGCATCGAGGGTGGAGAAAACACATCCCTAGGGGATCAAAACAAAATCTATATCGCCAACTAAAACAAGAAATATTCTAATGTATTCCATACTTGAAAGAATAAAAAAAGAGTATGCCACATAAATCAAAAAGCTCTTAAAAGAGTTGTTCATGCCTTCCTCAATAATTTCTCCTTTTAAAAGTAATGAGAAGGAGAGGATGCCAACCTTCATATTGAGTGCTTCCTTGGATAAAATGTCTGCACTCATAATGTGCTCCCTGTAGACATGCCTAAAGTCATATAACCCACGAATTGAAGTCATCGGTAGTGTAGCATAGATGTCGGATTTAATGTATATCCGACAACGAATTTCATTACCAGGGGTGATTTTAAGGGCGAATTTTAAGGATTACACAAAAAAAGGTGGGCGAATTTTTACATTAAATTTTTTTATTTTATTTAATAAATTCTCCCATAAATTATTTAATATATAGCTGCCCCAAGGTAAATCGCATTCATCCCGAAAGAGGGAAAAACTGGAAAATGAATATTAGCCCACGAAAATATTGATTTTTGCCTACATTCGCCTGAATTTTTTCGATTTGTAGGAGATATTTTCCCAAATTCGCCCAATTTTTTCGATTGGGAGGAGAAATGAAGATGGTTCATTGGATTTATGGATAATAGGTTGAAAAATTGGTATTTCGCCTAGGATTTATGGATAATACGATTAAAAATTTGGTATTTCACTCTATCTGCTTACATTACGTGAAAATGATGGACAAGCTAATAGAGGAACAAATCTCTGAGTTCAAGGAGGCTTTCAGTTTGTTTGACAAGGATGGAGACAGTCAGTACTCACAAATCCCCTTCAATTATTTGTCTTTCTCTACATGTTTTTGATCTCTGCTTATTTTGTAAGAATAGGAAGAGATGCAATGTATTTAGCTTATCTGGGTTGTGAAATTTTGAGTTTATTTACATAGATCTATTGGCCAAATTTCTTTATGTGATGACTTGTGTACTTAGATTGGTTGAAGCCATATTTAATTGGCTCATTTCGGTAACTAATATAACAGTGGGAGAGACTAACCCCAACTGAAATGGAAAGTTATGTTTCCTTGAAGAAGAAAGGGAAACTACATCGACTAGGAAATTCATAACAGATGGATGAATATACTATTCTATTTATCTTATCGAAAAAGCTCTAGCTGAGCAGACGCGATATGGTTGGTTTTTAATGGCGTTTTTTATTACCCATTTTATTATATTATAGGATTATCCATTTATGTTGGGTATTTATGGTAGAGGGATGTAAGTAATGGTCGCATGGTTGGGACTCTGTAGTCAAATCATTTCCCTGTAACATTATCAGTGTTCTATGGTGAATAGGGGACAAGGTATTAGATATGGTTCATTCAATTGGTTCTATTATTGCTTGATTTGAGTTTTCATAAATCACCACTCATCAAATTCTAAATATTTTTACTTGTATAGTTAACTGAAGTTTTTAACCCTCTTTCTGATTGGAGTGGGTAGGAGACTTTTATGAGAGATCTATTGCAATTAGACCTCTTGGTTAATAATTTCGTCAAAGTCACCCAAAAATTGCACTTAGTCTCATTCACAAAATGAAGACTGCATTAGCACTGAAAACATCCTAGTTTAACACTTTGGAAGTAGTGTAGCCACCTTGATTTGACTCTCATCTTGAAACACTTTAATCAATAATTTTGTCAAAGTCACCCAAGAATTGCACTTAGTCTCATTCACTTAGTCTCATTCACATAGAAGACTACATTAGCACTAAAAACATCTTAGTTTAACACTTTGGAAGTAGTGTAGCCACCTTGATCTAACTCTCATATTGAAACACTTTGATCAACTGTACTGGGAGCAAGACTTTTGGGTTTTAAGCCTGAGCCATCATTGTTGTGAGCACTCAACCTTATTGCTAGACCACAGCTTGATGATATTTTCCTCATTGGATATTATTCTTTGGCACTCTGTTGGTTTTATTATGGGTGTAAGTTATAGCATTCAACAGCCATGGAGCTCATTAGCAATTATTTGCCAGGGCACATGGTACTGATTATAAGAGTAGTATTTAACATAACCTTTGCATAACTATGGTGATCTTAACCTTATGAAGCTAATTGGCTTTTGCATGATATAAATCATTTGAAAATGAATACATTTAGACCAACCCTCCATTACTGTACCTCAGCTTTCATTACTAAATTATGTTTCAGAACTCTCAAGCTAAGGTCACTAGTACATGTGCACATTTTTCCCATGGAAAATTGTTGCTATTGCAACACTTGTGCATTGCTATAGAGATGAACATGACCCCTTTTTTTCATGCAAAACTTTTGTCGCTCTAGAAACACTTTCCATAATTCGTCTCTATAGCGACACAAAAGAAATGAAGTGTGGGTTGTTTGAAAAATAAAACTATGTCACTATAGCGACAAGGTGCCGTCGTTGTAACGGTGAGGTATGGACATTGTAGCAACGAGGTGTGGACGATGTAGCAAACATAATTGAACCTTAAATACCTGTTGTAGCAACAAGGTTTCGTTGATGCAACGATGAGGTGTGGACGTTGTAGCAAACATAATTGAACCTTAAACACCTGCCCAAAATCCCCTGCTCAAGGTGTCTTCACTGTAGCAACAAGGTGTCACCACTGTAGCGACGAGGTGTCGTCGTTGTAGCAAACATAATTGAACCTTAAACCCCTGTTGTAGCAACGAGGTTCCATCATTTTGGCAATGAGGTGTCGTCATTGTAGCGACGACAACGCCTTTAACGTTTCGACGGATTTGCTATACTAGCGATGTAAATTCTGTCGCTAGTATAGCAATCCCGTTGGAGAGTTGCATAGACGGTCGTCGCTAGAGTGACAGAGTTGTTAATTTAAAAAGAGGCAGCCTAGAAGGTTGAACTTCTAGTTATGGATATCTATAGTTTTAAAGAAACCACCACAAATGATCAGCAACCTAAAGAAGACCATAGCGGCTCTTTCAAGTCTTTACGTTTTTCACTTGCTATTTATTATTAGAAAGTTGTCTTTATGTTTTTTCACTTACTATTTACTATTAGAAGATTATAAAAGTTCGTTCGAGGTTGCAGACTCTACGGGAATTTCTCTTAGCTTCTACACACTATTATGGATGACAAAATAAAGAAAAACTATTTTTTTTGTTTGAATTCATAGTTGTTTTTGAGTTAAGATATTTTGTGGTGTAAATTCCCATGTTGAGATTGCGTCGAGCTATTTTGGGTATTTTTAACACTAATTTAACTAAATATTACTGAATCCTATGAGACTTTATAATATTAAACAAAATAACGATATTTACCACCAAGAAGTCCTCAAAAGGCTATGACAAAAATGCCATTCATCTTTATCTGTGTGTTTCGTGTCTTCTGGAATGCAAGAAACATATTCTTATTCCATTTTGAAATATAACTCATGCAACAAAGATCTCCTCTATGGGGGTTGTTCCTTCATATACTCATTTTGTTGGGCCGGATTGCTAAAATGTAAATTGACAACATCTAGTTTGTTAAAATTAAAATAAATAATGTATTCTTGATGCATCCAATAAGATGAATTTATCTATCTATGTATTCTGATACATCCATTAACATGAATTGATCTATATCTTTATTTGTCAAAATTAAACCCATAAAATAGATTCAAATCGAACCCATAAACGGGCCTACCTGACCCCGTCTAGTGATAGCTTATTCCGTTATCTTTCCGTGAGACCAAGAACAACCAATTCCAATACCTACTTTCACACCAACTGTGCTCTGGAATTCATCCATCCATAAATTTAGTCATGGAAATTCTTGTTTTTGAAGTGCAAGTTTAAAATTGTAAATTTTGATTGAAATTTTTATGAAAATTGCAAATGTATGTTTAGTACTGTATAATTTTAGTCAACTCCATAAAAGTAGCTGGAACGTTTTACCAACTTCCTTGTAACAATTAATCAACTCCTTTGTTTGTTTTATGGAACCAGATCCAGATTTAAACCTTGGATTCTTTATCCTTCATGATAAGGGAGGTTAAAGTTTTAAACTAGCATACACACAGAACATTGGCGTTATCAAATCCATAAAAATTGAATTTCAAATTACAAGTTTTTAGAACACAATTTTGGATTAGGTTTAGATCAGTTAAGTCTGTAGATTTAATTTGATTTGATAAGTTAGTATTTTTTCATTATCACACTATATCTGAGTGTAATAATAGTTTGTTGTAAAATTGATCTGCAATAAAAATGCAAGAAAAGAAGCAGAATCTACTGTTCTTGATCTCATTGTCACTAAAAGATAACATATTAATCTATCACCGGACAGAATCAAATGAGGAGCCGCAGTGCAAATGATCAGATAGATATCTTACTCCCATAAAATAGATTGGCAACATAATAGCTTCCCAGCCTCAGCTTCCAAAACAATGCATTTGACAACCACAACTTTATAATACACTGATTATTAATAAAATATATTCATAACGACTCTCACTGGGAAATGCTTCTACAAAATTCGTATTAATGATTGTTCGGACAACCTCAACTTTATAATACACTGATTATTAATAAAATATATTCATAACGACTCTCACCGGGAAATGCTTCTACACAATTCGTATTAATGATTGTTCGGAAAAGAGTGGACACAAACTCAAAAACAATGACAGTTTGTTCCCTTTCGATTTACTAAACCAAAAACTCAGTGTTGTTCCATCTCTCTATCAAAAACAATGAATTTCACAGCTTCACAACTGTAAAATGTATTTGAAAAAATTCTGATCTATACTTCTCTCTTGCCCGACGAAGATTATAATCATTCAATCTCTCCATCGAGTAAAAGCTCAGAGTCATCTATCTACGAGTAAAGGTGTTAAATATTTGAACCTATCCATGTAACAGTGTTTGTAATCCATATGAATTGTTAATTTTTTGAAACCTATCTGTCTAACCATAACAGTGTTTGAAAAGTTAAATCAATCTTGGGATTCAATCTTTCAATCTATCCATCTATGAGTGACTTGAATTTTTAAAACCTATTCATCTACGAGTAAGTGTTTGAAAATGACCGAAAACAGAAAGTCTTCCAAATAAACAGGTGACTATCAAGTCTTTAAACATATCTATCTACGAGTAACAGTGTTTGGACAGGAGTGGAAGTAATAAAGGCCTCCTCTAAACCTTATCAATATTGTATATGAGAAGCAGTACCAGTATCTTTCTGAAGGAGTGAAAGCATCGAATCTAATCCAAAAACAAGAGTAATTGTCAAATCTTTCTAATAACCGACCTATCTATGAGTAACGGTGTTCGCAGAGGGAAGCAATAACAACCTCCTAGAAAACGGTGGAATTTTTTGACAACCAAGATTGTAGAGAAGTGAGACTCATTGTGGAGTGAAAGATCCAAAACAAGGCATTTTCTAACAACCCCGAGATGAAGCAGGTAAGTGTACAAGACAATGTAGTCTCTTACGTCTGACTGACCAACAACACGTGGAATAAATGACATGTTTTATAGTAATTCTGACAACCTTCCCTCCCAGCAACAGGAATTAAATATCAATTTTAATTCTGCCATAGAAGAAGGTTTCTTTCCACGATTCCCAATATTAGAATTTATATTAATTTAAACCTACCTAAACCATAGAACATGACTTCATTAATGCAACAAAATTTGAATCATCGAGTCCAATGTGGATTATCAACCTCATAATAACCGTGTCAAAATGAAAAAAATTGAAGATTAATACCTATCCTTAAGAATTTTGATGCATTTAACCAGGATCTATCAAGGGGAATGAGAAAGCATGAGAGCACTGCATCAAGAACTGAAAAAATAGACATCTTATATACGAAAATAGGAAAATTCCAGACTTAATATACCTGCAAATGATTCAAAAACAATCTTCACAAATGATGCTACATAATGCATGCCATCAACTACCACCGTAACATGCAACATATCCCGTTTAGGAAAATCCAACTATAAGAAGCGCGATAATGGCCAAGAAATCCATTCATCACAAAAAGCATATTTCAAGACACATTTCAAAAAACATTAAACAAAAACAAAAGAACGATGTGAGAGAACTACAATCCTAAAAAAACAAGACTGAAACGGGAATATCCGTACAATTCAAATAGACAGGAGACAATGCTCGTACAATTCAAAGACAAGAAAATAAAAACAAATTGTTTGAACATAGACATTACCTTGGAGGGAGTATAATAATGAATATGAAGAAATTACAAGGCAAATATATGAACCTAGAGTGGGAGAGAAAGCACAATCATCTACCACAGAATACCAAGGAGAATTTCACACATTAGAATACAAATAAAAGTTGCTTTGAAAAAATTAAGAATAAACTCTAACATCAATATATACCTTCGTATAAATATCAAATTTTCAAACATATTTCAATTAAATCGGAAGAAAAATTGCTTTCAAAATAATTAAGATTAAATTACGATTTCCAAACTTCAGCATCAATTGAAATTCTGATACATTTTGTCCACATAAATAAATAAATAAACAATGTTCAAAGACAAAAAGGTCGGAATAAACTTAGAAATTTCCACTACAAAATATCAACGTAAACTAATCTAAAAATATATATAGCCTCTTCATGTGATAAGATTGACTTATAGAAATTTACAGTTTTGATTTAACCATTTTTTCATCTTAAACAAACTAAAATTTTATACTTCAATATTTAAAACACAACTAAAATATAACTAGATCCAGAACACTACTGTTGTAATAAATTCAAAACATAATTTCATCTCTTGTAACTTTAACACTCCAATTGTCACTATGTTAAAGTTGGTCCTTGAGATGATTTACCAATTACCATGTATAAAACATAAACAATAACAATATTATAACTAATGAAAAGAACGACAGCAATATACGAGAAATAAAGCAGTGATAGCAATACTAGTAAATTTAATAACCAATTAACAAATAACAATAATAAAGCTAGTCTAGAACTGTTTGGATCAGCATTATACTCGGATACTTTTAGGTTCAGATCTTATCACTGAAAGGACAAGTCACCAAAGGAACATATGACATACCTTTATAGAGAGTAGGTTAGAGTGTTGTAAGTTGAGGTTAGATACATACAGTAGAAAGCAAGATATCTCAGTCACCATGTGTGAAGACCCTAGTAGGATAATAGCAACGATATTTAGCCCAAAGCACAATTAATCAACCTTAAAAGATCACAACTCCCTCTAGCATAATTAACACCAAACAAATCATGTACAGAAAGTTAAGGTCAAATTAGCCACGACCTAGCTAGGAGAGGTTACAACCGTCCACTTTAAGGATGAGGAAGGTCATCATAGTCCATGGCCCATTTAGGCAAGATCATACATAGTCACAATCCATTAGGATACACCTTACACTGTCACAAATAAGGTTTAGCATCCCCAGAGGGATGACGCCAAAGTTAACAGTCCAAGAGTAGCCCACATAAATGAACACAACCTATATTTTCAGCAGAAAAATGGTCTTGGATCAACCTAATACATTCACGGGTTAGCTTCATAAATTCAGAGCTGAGCATGGCAATAGGAGAGACACCACACATTCCATGGGTCAGATGCATAAGGTCACAGCTCAGCAAGAGAGACACCACACAGTCCACAGGCCATATGCATAAGGTCACAACTCAGTACAACTCGTGATTCGACAAATAAGGGAGCACAAAGCAACCCTTAGACTCATATCTGGTAACCCAGGGGTGAAGCAGTGAAAACCTAGCAACATACTCCTTGATGCCAAACAGAAATATTTGAGTTGAGATGTAACTTTTTTTATGGATCCATAATGAAGGATAAGACTTGTTTTTATAACTTTAAAGGACTTCAAAGGGGTCTTTCTTCAAAGCAAAATTTTAGGATGGTAACCAATAAAATAAAAATAGGTTGACTTAGTATAGGGTACCAAAGGTCAAAATGGTCACATAAATAACAATAATAAAAACAATAAGGTTAGGTCATCATATCAAAGAGGTCATGGTACCATGAACAATAAGGGTTCTATTACCAAAAGTACCTTGAAGTCAACTAAGGGTCAAACAAGGTAGTAAGGAAACCCCATACCCATAAGACCAAGGTGTACCATAAAGCTGGGGATCCAACCCCTTTTACCTACAAGAACAAGAGGACCAAGGACTTTAATCTTTTCTCTCTCAAGGTATATCGTCATGTGTGTTCCATATATCTTTATCATCACTGTATAAGGAGAATATCCAAAATGGATAATGTGCCACCAGAAAAAATGATACTATAAAATACTATATAAATATATAGAGAGAAAAGAGAACAAGCAAAGAGGAGATAAATGGTAACATAAAACCATGCAAGTGAAAACACTCTACTCCCACTATCTATAGTAAATACCCATGAGCAAAACAATATACTTTTGGTGAAATCCATAATGAAGTAGGATCCCATAATGATATCTCAACATCTTGATAGGACAAAAAATATTGTAATAACTCAAAAATTTGTAAAAATTTAAAATTTTTCATTTGACATAAAATGTCAAATGTCACCACTATAATACCCCTAACTGTTAGCAGATAATAAACAGTTTGAAAGAGAAACATAGATTACTCATTTATAAGAATTTGTATTATCTAGATGTTTGTCTTTTACAAAACTGTGTTAGTACTACTTTCAACTTAGCAGTTGTAAATTTCCACAAGGTAGAAAAGAAACTTGTATTTTGCTGATGCTAGGTATACTGTTGATTTCTTTTGTCAAGTAGGGAAAGTTTCTTATGTGAGATCGGGGCTTACTTAGATTTAAGCTAACACAGTGGGATTGATGGTTCCTTACAGGTTTAGCAGATAAGCATATTTTCCAATAAAATAATATTTATAATCAAGTCAAGAATATACTTCTCTAACATGTTTATGATGCTAGACTTAGAATGTTTTAACTGCAGCTTGTCTCCAAAAGAGGTAATGTTGATCTTAATTTTTTTGCTGTCAAAACTCCGTAATGACATTTAAACAAACTACATATGCATGGGTTAAATTGCATGATCGATTACTATCAAAACATTTGGGTGATTATTATAAAATTCTAAAGACTACTTGTATTCTTACTTACAGTAATTGTGATCTAGTGTTTTAAAAAGAAAAAAACAAAGTTCACAGCTTAAACTTAGATCACTCTAAGACATTAGATGTATAACACATTTACCCTTATCTTAGGGTTTTCTAATTAGATGCTTTTCCAAAATATAAACAAACTATATTGACTCTTAACTGTATATTCATTTCTAGGAGTTTAGAGTTCCAAATGATACTCTTATATAATTTATGAGAACTGCACTTACCTAAGTCCCCAACTACCCACTGCAGTAAAAGAATTGGATTAAGATTCTCTCCCTAGCTGAAAGAATTTCTCTTTAAAACTTTTACAGTCGCATTTTTACTTGTATCTTATAGTTCCAATCCTAGTGAACTCTCAGCTATAACTTACACCTTACACAACATTGCTTAATAAATCTTTTTTTTGAACAAGGTTGTCGGTTTAAAGAAATATAGTGAGAGATATTATTTTGCTTTGGTCCTTGTTGTCAACTTACTCTTCAACTCTAACTAGTTAAAAGACTAATTTCTAGGTGTCATTGGATCACCTTCTTATTATAGTTTAACGTTAAAGTGGGTCTTTTACACATGTTTGAACTTACAGGATGTTATAAAAAAACTACCCCATTTGACCCAAAACCAAACCCTAAAAGTAAATTTCATAACGCAATTCTATATTTGGTAATCGAAGCACCAAAAATAATATTAAACATGATTAGAAATCATAGACTATGCAATGTATAAATGATTAAAGGTTTTGGTTTGCAATGATTTTCATGCAAGCTTGAAGCTGCATCGCTTACTATAGAAACGCCACCCATAATGAGGAAATAATTTTATGGACACATGGTGAGTTTTTGTCCACCGGTGAGGTTGACTTATAAGGAATCCCTAACCCTCCTTCTTCACATTGCACAAACCTCTTCAACTAGCGCGGTCGAGCTGTGAGCTCGTGGCCACCATGAATCTGTCATTTCTTTTGTTTATTAACTGCCTTTCGACATAGCAATGTAAACTTGTTTTGGTGAGGGTATGAGGTGGATTCTCGGTGCTTAAAGGTTTTTGTAGCATACTGAGAGTGTAGAAACTTGTTTCTTCAATGGTTCGAGGACTGAGTGAGATTTAAGACTGAAATACAGTGGATAGAGCTTGAAAAAGAGTGTTCCTTCACTCGAGTTGGAGTGTTTCTCATTTTCTGTCACCTTTGTGACTTAGGGTTTAAGTTGTAACCTACACACTAAACTCATCCAGGGTTTTCCTTTCCAAGTGCCATCGGGTTGTTCCAGTTGCTTGCGTCCATGTCTCCTCCAAAACGATAGTCTTGTCAGGTAACTATCGGTCAAGAGTTAAACTTCATGAAAGTTTTTAAGTTTTTCAATACATTTAACTGCTAAAAACTAATACTTGTTTTTACTGTGCAGGTTCTTCTCGCGAAAAAAGGGGTTTAGCTGTAGCACAAATCTCCCCTTTCACGGCCACGCAACCCTGGTAATCCTCGGTTGCAAATAAAGGTTTTCTCCTGCATTTGATGTGGTGGTTGGAAGATAGGAAACTTCACTAGTGGTTATGGAACGGCCTTGGTTTACATGTTAGATTGTTACTTCTTATTTGTTTGTTTTGTATGACTTCAAAACCCTAAAGGGTATTGTGTGCAAGAAAGTTGAAGGCTATTGTAGCCGTGACATTAAGGTTTTAGTGACAGTGCCTTTACGGCCTGGACGATGTAAATGATTTTGTTTTTCCAACTCGATTTAAAGTCATGACCATGTTATTTCGATCACTGTCTGAATATTTCAATTTTTAAAATACTCTTTGCAGTAATGATAACACTGTTCAGTCAGCGAAACTTGTAAACTGACAAGGGTTATTAGTAATTATAAATTTTGGTTTACTGATTTCTATTTTTAAAAGAATTTATAGGATTTGTTTTCTACAGGATTTAAGCCTCGACTAAAATTTATAAAAGGCCTATGAGCCATTATGCTATTTTCAATTTTGTCTCTCAATTAAATTATTAATAGTGTTATTTAATTTTTATGTTATCCTAAATTTAAATGTTTTGCAGTAATTATATTATTGGAATGTTTACTATGTTATTGAGTAAATTTGGTACTCTGTTTTTACTCAGAAGGGTTATTATTTTGAATATCCTATAGTTCTTGAAAAGATGGAATTTAAAAGAATAAATTTTGGTTTTGCTTTTCTATTTTTACTTTTTATAAATAAATAATTACGACTGTTAAATTTTATGAAAGAATTAAGGGTAAGATTTTGCAAGTTTGTAAATAAGATAGAACCTGTCTTTTGTAAACCCTAGGTAAATTCTGAAGGTTTACAGTAAACATTTGTTTTCAGTACAGAATGCATAAATGCACTTAGAATAATTTATTTTAGGACCTAAGAAGTAATAGCTAGGTTAAAACCCTAAGTTATATTTTATTTTACTATTCCTATGTTTACTTATTTAACTTTACTATTATGTCCAGAACAATTATTAAGACTAATATTTGTTCTGTGATTAATATAGCTACTATTGAATATTATATAATTTTAGTTCTTCTCTCGAAATTAATTAATATAGATACATTTAGAAGATAAAGCATGTTCTGCTATTTTCTTGAATGAATTGCATACAAACTATAAAATAAATTATTTGCATTTTCATTCCGAGTTGACAACTAAATCATCACATCTACTTAATCAACCAGCTGTACTAGAGTACTGCCTATGCAAGACGTGGAAAAATACAGTATGTTAATTTATTTCTATTTACTTTTCATTTAGAAATAATACTACTGTCTTTAAGACATAATCTAAATATCCCTAATTTATCAATACACAATGCTCTTTTCTATATAAACCCTAATCAAAACAATAACATGCATTTCTTTGAAAATTAATAAACATTTGTTGAAAACAGTAAATAAATTATAAATAACCCGAACAATTAAAAACCTGTCAAATGATGAGGTGGCAACAACTTAAGGAGGCTGTTCCTCCCAACCAACTCTTGGGGAAAGCTTAGGCTGCACTTCCTTAGGACCCCCAAGCCTGTTTCCGGGTCCTCCTGGTAGAGTACTGGGTGAAGGATGTATCCTTAAGACCTTTTGTCACCTAACTGGTCAAATTACAGTAGTAATCCAAACTTGCTCACAGCAGTAAGAACTTCATCCTAACAGCTGCATAAGTTCAGTTCTCAGCAGTTAACCCCTCAAAATCACTTCAATAAGTCCCCTCAATCGAATTTCTCATGTGCACTTCATTCACACTGAATGATCACATTTCCAGAATGAGCAGCCTCTGTTGTCTTCAATGGGAAGTTTTATAATAATGCCTAGGTCTTCTGGGCCAGTTTTTACTTAATGAGCCACCTGCTCCAATTCCATTTTCTTGGGGAATTATGACCACAAATATAGGGAAGTTTCCACCTGCAACAGTTAGAAGTAGTTTGAGAATGCTGCCACTTGTCAATATACTCTCCACCCAGTCTCCTCCACCAAGTGACCAATTAACACTCTTTTAAGAGCTTCCTTAAGCTGTTGTCTCATCATTTATTTATTTATTAATAAAATATTTTGAAATACATTAATTATCCTTGACCCCACTTGGTCATCAATTACAATCTTAGCATAAAATATAACATAATGTTCCTCAATAACATAAAATTGTTTTACAAATTGGGGCATGTGACATACACACCCCCTTAATTTATAGCATCATCCTCGATGTTATTTATTCCTCGTCCTTAGAATTCCCCTAAAATAGAATTGGATATGCATCCCGCATATGACTTTCCAATTCCTAGGTGGCTTCTTCTGGACTAAGGTGCTTCCATTGCACCTTCACTTAACCAATGGTGTGATTCCGAAGCGAGATCTCCCTCCTTTCAAGGATATAATCCGGTTCCACCAGAAAATCTCCTTCAGGTTCCACCTGTACATCATTCCAATTAATAACATGAGTAGCATCATGTACATATTTTTTTAATACAGAAATATGAAAAACATTGTGAACTCTTAGATTTGGTGGTAGAGCTANCAAAAGCACAACAATATCGATATGCTATCTTAGCATAGCTACCCAACCTCAGAGAACTCTTTTTGGGTCTCACCTTAATAAAAACATGTTCACCTACCTGGAACTCATTTGGAGTTCGTTTAAGGTCTGCTTGGCTTTTCTGTCGATCTTGTGCAATTTTCAAATTACCTTGTATATGTTTTACAATTAGCTCCATCTCTTTTAATAATTTAGGTTCTAATACTAACATGTCCATTAGATTACTCCAAGAGATGGGAGTATTGCATTTCCTTCCATATAGAATTTCGAAAGGACTATACCTAGTTAAAGCTTGATCATGATTATTGTAAGCAAATTCTACCAGGTGTAAATAATCTTCCCATTTACCTGGCTGCTCCTTTACATAAATTCTGAGTAGATCCTCCAATACCTGATTTACTCTTTCAGTCTATCCATCAGTTTGAGGATGGAAAGAGGTACTAAAGTTTAACGTAGTATTTAACCCTCTAAACAAATATTTCCAAAAGTTACCTGTAAACTTAGGGTCTTGATCTGAAATTATCACCTTCGGTATTCCATGCAACCGAAAAATTTGTTTTAAGAAAATGTCAATGATATTTGCAGCTTTATAAGTAGTTTTTACAGGTATTAAATGGGCTGATTTACTCAATTTATCCACAACTACCATTATTGAGTCATTTAAGTTCTGATTTCTAGGTAGTCCCATGATAAAATCAAGACTAATTATCTCCCATTTCCAGCTAGGAATAGGCAATGGCTGAAGTAGCCCAGCTGGATGCTGATGTTCAATTTTTACTTGCTAACATTCGAAGCACCTAGTAATGTATTCTGCCAATTCATTTTTCATATTTGGCCAGAAATAATCCTTTGTTAACATGGTTATGGTTTTCTGATAACGTGGATGCCTTGAATAAGAAGTTTTATGAATTTCGTTTAAAATTAACAACTTAATCTTAGGTACATTAGGTACGTATAATCTATCTTTATACAATAATAATCCTTTTTCATTCAAACTATACCCTGTACTTAAACTTTCTATTAAATTTTCTTTTACTTTTGCTTGTAATTTTCGATAATTTTTATCTTGTTCTATTCCAGCTTCTAACTATTCTTCCAAGTCTATCATATAAGTGTTGATGGCTGCTATAAAATTTAGCTTTGCATTTCTACTTAATGCATCAGCAACCTTATTCTCTTTTTCTTTAATATGTTGAATTTTAAAATCATATTCACTCAGAAAAGCTAGCCACCTAGCTTTCCTAGCCTTCAAGTTAGGTTGATCCAATAGATATTTCAATCCTTTATTATTTGTCATTAATATAAACTTCCTTCCTATTAAATGATGACGCCACATCTTTAAGGCATGTATGACAGTAGCTAATTCTAAGTCATATGTCGCATAATTTTTCTCATGAACCTTTAGCTTCCTAGACTGATAAGCAATGATGTGTCCTTCCTGATTTAATACTCCACCTAAACTGTCATTGCATGCATCTATACATACTATAAAATATTTATTAGGATCATAACTTCTTATGATTGGTGCGGTGGTTAATAATGTTTTTAACTTTTTAAAATTGTCTTCACACTTCTGATTCCAATCGAATTTCTTCCCCTTTTTCTGCAAAGAAGTTATAGGATTTGCAATTCTTGAAAAACCTTCAATGAATCTCCAATAATAACCAGTAATCCCTATGAATGATCAGATGTCAGTTACGTCTTTTGGGACTGACCAATATTCGATTGCCATTATCTTTTCGAGGTCAACAGAAATTCGTTCTTTAGTCACCACATGACCCAAATACTGGATTTTATCTTTAAAGAAGTCACATTTACTGAATTTTGCAAACATTTGATGTTCTCGTAACTCTTGTAATACAATTTTCAAGTGCTCTTTATGTTCCTCTTCAGTCTTTGAGTAAATTAAGATGTTGTCAATAAATACGACCACAAATTTATCCAAATATTTGTGCATTACATTACTCATCAGACACATAAAAGCAACTGGGGCATTAGTAAGCCCGAATGGCATAACAACAAAATCATAATGTCCATATCGAGTCCTAAAGGTTGTTTTAAAGATGTCTTCATCCTTGATTTAGACCTGATGGTATCCAGATCGTAAATCAATCTTTGAAAACACCGTGGCTCCATGTAGTTGATCAAATAGATCATCTATGCGAGGTAACGGGTATTAGTTCTTGATAGTCATTTTATTTAGTTGATGATAATCTATACATAGTCGTAGAGTTCCATCCTTCTTCTTAACAAAGATGGCAGGTGCCCCTCAGGGAGACACACTGGGTCTAATGTAATTCTTATCAATGAGTTCTTTTAACTGCGATTTAAGTTCATTTAATCCCAGTATATTCATCTGATAAGGGGCTTTTGAGCTGGACACAGCACCAGGTACCAGCTCAATAGTAAAATCTAATTCCCGTTTCGGTGGTAGTCCCATAATTTCTTCTGGAAACACATCTAAATATTCCCTTAGAATCGGAATATCCTCCAGTTTTAATTTATCTTTGTTGTTAGTAATTTCTTCATTAATTACTATTACGGAAAAAGATTTACAGCCTTTTTACTATTCTCTTTACACCAGTAACTAGCAGAACTAACCAAGACCTTGCAAACTTTTCAACTGAAAGCTTACACTTTTCTACTAAACTAAGAGAAATATAGCTTAAACTAGCTCCTGGATCAATTAAAATAGATACAGGTATTTGATTTATCTTACCTTCCACTTCCACCATGGAAGTTTGATAATCTACTTGCCGGTTCTCTAATGCTGCATTGATCCTGGGCATTGTCCTTGCTAGATCACCGACAATCATCTCCTCCTGTATTGTGTGTATGTTGCTAACAGTCTTCTTCCGATTGGGGCAAACTAATGCATAATGCAGACCATTACATTCCCAACACTTTTTGGGTTCCTTTCGTTCAAAATTCTTTGTATAGTTACTGTGGTTGTTAGCAGATTCTTTATTCCTTTGATTATTTGGATTGGTTTGTGAATTACTTTTGTTCCCTTGGAAAATTTATGGTGTTACTATTCTTAAAATTTTGATTAGGCACAAAATATTTCTTTTTCTGTTCAAAGTTATTATTCCTTTTGGCCTTCCAGTTGGTCATACTTTCCTTTTTACGATTCTGTTCATAACAGAAATTCACTTTTCTCATTGCTTCTTCTAAATTTTTTGGATTGTCATACTTAATTATGTCATTTATATGATAAGGTAAACAGCTGAGAAACCGTTGTACCTTAGGTTTCTCATCCACAATATATGGCACATACCTGAGTAGACTTAGAAATTTACTATTTAGTACTTTCATATTCATTGTTCCCAATTTTAGCTCGTAAAATTCCTTAGCCCTTTCCTCATAATACTGTTCAGACAAAAAATTCTTCTTGAAATATTTCTTAAATGTACTCTAATTTATATTTTTCTCCCTTATACCTTTTACTCTTTTTAAGTCCTGCCACCAAATATTTGCTTTTCCCGTGAGATTATAAATAGCCATCCTAGCCTTCAGTTGATTAGAGTAGTTATAAATTTGGAAGTATTTCTTCATCTCGGACAACCAAGATTCTACTTCTTCCCTCTTTTCAGTTTCTCCATTAAAGGTTGGTGGCTTGATCTTCTTAAATTCCCCAGAGATTTCTTCATAAGGTTTAAACTTTCTCTTCCTAGTATGGTGATTATCTTCACTACTGTCATTAGTATAATGAAAGTTTAATTTATGTAAATCACCATATACTTCAGAAGATGAGCTACTTTCGTTTTTAACTTGTTTAGCCTTTTTATCTTTATGCTGGTAACCCATATCTTCATACTCAGTTCTCTTATCTTTTCCCTCAGTATGAAATATTTCCATTAAAATCTGATTTAGCTCCTCCTGAGCTCTCAAAATCCTCTCATTTTCTTTCTTAACTGATTCCATCTCTATTTTTAGTTCCTTAACTATTTGTAGTAGTTAAAAAGAATTATTAGTTATCTCTTCTTGTATAGGTTCTTTTTGAAAGTTATTTTGTTCAGTGTAAGGATATTCCTCATCCGCATATTCTTCTAATCTATCCATACCTGTCATTAACTCAGAAACAAAATTCTCTGGATGTATCATTCAAAAGAAAACAACATCGACATGTTTATTTAAATTTATTGTTTCACATAAGTAAGTTGAGCTACATTCAGGCCTAGTGTTTGAACCTTGAGCTCTGATACCCAATGTAATAACTCAAAATTCGTAAAAATTTAAAATTTTTAATTTGACAAAAAATGTCAAATGTCACCACTATAATACCCCTTACTGTTAGCAGATAATAAAACTGTTTGAAAGAGAAACACACATTACTCGTTTATAAGAATTTGTATTATCTAGAGGCTTGTCTTTTACAAAACTATGTTAGTACTGTTTTCAACTTAGCAGTTGTAAATTTCCAGAAGGTAGAAGAGAAACTTGTATTTTACTGATGCTAGGTATACTGTTGATTTCTTTTGTCAAGTAGGGAAAGTTTCTTATGTGAGATCGGGGCTTACTTAGCTTTAAGCTAACACAATGGGACTTATGGTTCCTTACAGGTTTAGTAGGTAAGCGTATGTTCTAGTAAAATAATATTTGTAATCAAGTCAAGAAGATACTTCTCTAGCATGTTTATGATGCTAGATTTAGAATGTTTGAACTATATCTTGTCTCCAAAAGAGGTAATGTTGATCTTAATTTCTTTTTCTATCAAACCTCTATAATGACGTTTAAACAAACTACATATGCATGGGTTAAATTGCATGATCGATTACTATCAAAACATTTGGGTGATTAAGATTAAATTCTAAAGACTACTTGTATTCTTACTTACAACTTAATTGTGATCTAGTGTTTTAAAAAGGAAGAAACAAAGTTCGCAGCTTAAACTTAGATCACTCTAAGACATTAGATGTATAAAAAATTTACCCTTATCTTACGGTTTTCTAATTGGATGCTTTTCCCAAATATAAACAAACTATATTGACTCTTAACTGTGTATTCATTTCTAGGAGTTTACAGTTCCAAATGAAACTCTTATATAATTTATGAGAACTACACTTACCTAAGTCCCCAACTACCCACTGTAGTAAAAGAATTGGATTAAGATTCTCTCCCTAGCTGAAAGAATTTCTATTTAAAACTTTTACAGTCTTTTATTTTGAATCCTTTTTACTTGTATCTTATAGTTCCAATCCTAGTGAACCCTTCAGCTATAACTTACTCCTTACACAACGTTGCTTAATAAATCTTTTTTTTTAACAAGGTTGTCGGTTTAAAGAAATATAGTGAGAGATCTTATTTTGCTTTGGTCCTTGTTATAAACTTACTATTCAACTCTAACAAGTTAAAAGACTAACTTCTAGGTGTCATTGGATCACCTTCTTATTATAGTTTAACGTTAAAGTGGGTCTTTTACACATGTTTCAACTTACATGATTTTATAAAAGAACTACCCCATTTGACCCAAAACCAAACCCTAGAAGTAAATTTCATAACCCAATCCTATAGTTGGTAATCGAAGCATCAAAAATAATATTAAACATGATTAGAAATCATAGACTGCGCAATGTATAAATGATTAAAGGTTTTGGTTTGCAATGATTTTCATGTAAGCTCGAAGCTGCATTGATGACTATAGAAACGCCACCCATAATGAGGAAATAATTTTATGGACACGTGGTGAGTTTTTGTCCATCGGTGAGGTTGACTTATAAGGTATCCCTAACCCTCGTTCTTCGCATTGCACAAACCTCTTCAACTAGCGCGACCGAGCTTCGAGCTCATGGCCACCATGACTTTGTCATTTCTTTTGTTTATAAACTGCCTTTCGACATAGTAGTGTAAGCTTGTTTTGGTGAGGGTATGAGGTGTATTCTTGGTGCTTAAAGGTTGTTGTAGCATACTGAGAGTGTCAAAACTTGTTTCTTCAATGGTTCAAGGATTGATTTAGATTTAAGACTGAAATACAGTGGACAAAGCTTAAAAAAGAGTGCTCCTTCACTCAGGTTGGAGTGTTGCTCGTTTTCTATCAGCTTTGTGACTTGGGGTTTAAGTTGTAACCTGCACACTAAAATTGTCCAGTATTTTCCAAGTGCCATCGGGTTGTTCCAGCTGCTTGCATCCATGTCTCCTCCAAAATGATAGTCTTGTTAGGTAACTATCGGTCAAGAGTTAAACTTCATGAAAGTTTTTAAGTTTTTCAATACATTTAACTGCTAAAAACTAATACTTTTTTTTACTGTGCAGGTTCTTATCGCAGAAAAAGGGGTTTAGTGGTAGCACAACTCTCCCCTTTCACGACCATGCAACCCTGGTAAGCCCCGGTTGCAAATGAGGGATTTCTCCTGCATTTGATGTGGTGGTTGGAAGATAGGAAACTTCGCTCGTGATTATGGCACGGCCTTGATTTACATGTTAGATTGTTACTTCTTGTTTGTTTGTTTTATATGACTTCGAAACCCTAGAGGGTATTGTGTGCAAGAAAGTTGAAGGCTATTGTAGCCGTGACATTAAGGTTTTAGTGACAGTGCCTTTATGGCCTGGACGATGTAAATGATTTTGTTTTTCCAACTTGGCTTAAAGCCGTGACCATGCTATTTAGATCACTGTCTGAATATTTCAATTTTTAAAATAGTATTTGCAGTAATGATAAGACTGTTCAGTCAGCGAAACTTGTAAACTGACAAGGGTTATTAGTTATTATAGCTTTTGGTTTACTGATTTCTATTTTTAAAAGAATTTATGGGGTTTTTTTTGTACAGGCTTTAAGCCTCGACTAAAATTTATAAAAGTCCTATGAGCCATTACGCTACTTTCTATTTTGTCTCTCAGTTAAATTATTAACAATGTTATTTAATTTTTATGTTATCCTGAATTTAAATGTTTTGTAGTAATTATATTATTGGAACGTTTACTATGTTATTGAGTAAATTTGGTACTCTGTTTTTATTCAAAACGGTTATTATATCGAATGCCCTTAGTTCTAGAAAAGATGGAATTTACAAGAATAAATATTGGTTTTGCTTTTCTATTTTTACTTTTTATAAATAAATAATTACAGCTATTAAATTTTATGAAAGAATTAAGGGTAAGATTTTGCATGTTTGTAAATAAGATAGAACCTATCTTTCATAAACCTTAGGTAAATTTTGAAGGTTTACAGTAAACATTTGTTTTCAGTATAGAATGCATAAGTGTACTTAGAATAATTTATTTTAGGACCTAAGAAGTAATAGCTAGGTTAAAACCCTAAGTTATATTTTATTTTACTGTTCCTATGTTTACTTATTTAACTTTACTATTATGTTCAGAACAATTATTAAGACTAATATTTGTTCTATGATTAGTATAGATACTATTGAATATTATATAATTTCAGTTCTTCTCTCGAAATTAATTAATATAGATACATTTAGAAGATAAAGCATGTTCTGCTATTTTCTTGAATGAATCACATACAAACTATAAAACAAATTATTTTCATTTTTATTCAGAGTTGAAAACTAAATCATCACATCTACTTAATCAACCAGCTATACTAGAGTACTGCCTATGCAAGGCGTGGAAAAATACAGTATGGTAATTTATTTCTATCTACTTTTCATTTAGAAATAATACTACTGTCTTTAAGACATAATCTAAATATCCCTAATTTATCAATACAAAATGTTCTTTTCTGTATAAACCCTAATCAAAATAATAACATTCATTTCTTTGAAAACTAATAAACATTTGCTGAAAATAGTAAATAAATTATAAATAACCTGAACAATTAAAAACCTGTCAAATGATGAGGTGACAACAGCTTAAGGAGGTTATTCCTTCCAGCCAACTCCTGGAGAAAGCTTAGTCTACACTTCCTCAAGACCCCCGATCCTATTTCCTGGTCCTCTTGGTAGAGTACTGGGTGAAGGATGTATCTTTAAGACCTTCTATCACCTGATTGGTCAAATTACAATAATAATCCAAACCTACTCACAGCAGTAAGAACTTCAGCCTATCAACTACATAAGTTCAGTTCTCAGTAGTTAACCCCTCAAACTCACTTCAATAAGTCCCCTCCATCGAATTTCTCATGTGGAATTCATTCACACTGAATGATCACATTTCTAGAATGAGCAGCCTCTGTTGTCTTCAATGGGAAGTTTTATAATAATGCCTAGGTCTTCTGGGTCAATTTTTACTTAATGAGCCACCTGCTCCAATTCCAATTTCTTGGGGAATCATGACCACAAATATAGGGAAGTTGCCACCTGCAACAGTTAGAAGTAGTTTCAAGATGCTTCCACTTGTCAGTATACTCTCCACCCAGTCTCCTCCACCAAGTGACCAGTTAACACTCTTTTAACAGCTTCCCTAAGCTGTTGTCTCATCATTTATTTATTTATTAATAAAATATTCTGAAATACATTAATTATCCTTGACCCCACTTGGTCACCAATTACAATCTTAGCATAAAATATAACATAATGTTCCTCAATAACATAAAATTGTTTTGCAAATTGGGGCATGTGACAAATATAATGCATAACAATGAAATTCAAGTAAACCCATCTGAATAATGCCTTTGATTAATTGCAAAAAATAATAATTAAAAGATAAACAGTCTAACAAAAGAATATGCCATTTTCAATCACATGTTAAGATATAATTTCAATCAAATTCAACATTAAACATCTTGATATTTAATGATAGATGGTTTATGTTCTCAAATAACACAAAAACGTAATTGAACCTTAAACCCTTTCCTTTTCTCCTCAGACAGTTATTGTCATCACTTCTCACATCGCAAATGTTTCAAAATAAGGGGAAAAAAGGTTGTTATCATCCATGGCCAATGCTCTTAAGGACAAGCATTTAATTAATAAATGAGTATATGGTACAAAAATTTCATAAGTGCATTTATTGGTTTCCTATGCTAGCCATTATCTCAAATATCCATAAGAAGAGGCTATGATTAAAGACATTTCATCCAATATTTACTCAATGAATGAGAAACTATGGTACAAAATGTCATAAGTACATTGATTGACTGCCTATTCCTACCATTTTCTCAAATGTGCATCACATGAAGCTATGATTTAAGATGAATTGCTCTGCTTGATCTATTATTTTTCTGCAAAAAATAGTGATCATAGGAGCAACAATACAAAAGGAAACCCTCGAGAAATCTAGTAGACCTATGATTGAAAAAATATCGTGGAAAGGTGAACTTATACAATTTGAGCTACGTGAAATCATATCAACTCAAACAAATGCTCATCATTAGAAATGTGAAGTGAAAGTAACCTCTATGAGTTTTAGTTTTGGAGGAACATAAAACTCAAAGAATGGATATTATATGTATTCTGCATAGCTTAATAAGCTCTGTGAGTTTCACTAGATTAAATTTTAAAATTCACTTTACAACCTAATATTAAAATTGTATGGAAGGTGTCTATACTATATAGTACAAATAGCCAATAATAGGGCTGCACTTCTACAACTAGACAAGATTTTATTCTTCAAGAATGTTCAGTAGTGCTTTGTTCTCATAAATCTCAACTTTTGGAGAAATCCCGAGTTTAATAGGATTTTTCAGCCCATAACTTTGTTTGGTTCAAACTAATGTTTAATGACAAGTATAAAACCAAACATTGTTGCTTCTAATGTTAAAACCATATATGTTTTGCAAAGATTCATGTTAAAACCATATGAGTATTGTCTTGAATGCACATAAAACCCAAATAATGCATTCTATATGTAATATGAACATCTCATTAACCTCTATGAGTTTTACGAGATAGAATTTTAAAAATCACTTTACAACCTAACCTGAAAATTATTTGGAAGGTGTCTCTAGAATCTAGTACAATTCAAAATTGTGTGACTGCTAATGTAAGTAAAATCAATTAATTTCAACATCAGTCAAATCTAAATGGAAAAATACAAAATGTCACATAAAATAATTCAAAAAATTGCAAGACCCAAACAGTTTCATAATAAGGACTTTGCAATATCCTTGATAGAAAAAAACAATGATAAGAATGTCTTCTAGAACTAAGATGATTTCTTCAATATACTACTGTAAAATAGAACTTGTTAGTGCTTCCCATCTTTGATCAAAACTAAGTTTCTCTAGTTGACGGTTGAAGCAAAATGAAAAGGTGACCATGGCAAAATGAACCTAGAATTGCCAATTTATATCAAGATTAGGGTGGTCCTCTTAGGACTTAAATATCCTTTACCAATATCAATAAAATTGGGACAACATAAATTGTTAGGACGTTCTCACATATTAACTTTTAAGCCCTCTTCTAGTATTTCACCATTGGACGTGAAAAAGTTACTCGAACAAAAATCATATTTGAGTTCTGGAAAATTAATAGTTTGACCATCAAGAAAATCAGTTTTATCATCAAACTGCATGTTTCAACCAACTAAGACATGGATTTAATGCTATTCGTTTTTTTGTGTTATTTGGGGAAAGGATCACGAGACTATAATAAGGTTGATTTGCTTTGAAAACAGTCAGAGAAATTGCCAGCTAGAAATAGATTCTCTGCTATGATATCATGCTAATAATTATTGGAGAGGTTGCATAGAGTAAGTAACAGCCTTCACACCAATTGAAAGCTCAACAGACAACATCTTTCCCTTTTCACTAAATATATCAATAAAACAACAACTTGATACAGGTTGCAGTCATGCGAACAATTAGCATGTTTTTTCTTGCTTTCCTCCACACGTAGTTGGGATGAATTGACTCCCTTACTAGTGGTGGATTCTACATATACGGGTTCAATATGAGTTGAATGGGTTCAACAGTATTATCATGGAGCAAGTTACAGCAATTATACGTCTCATCATCCTTCCACCTCCAGGTTCCCATGATCTACTTCCACCACTGCATACTACTAGAGCTACTACAACCAGACTGTACCAGGTTGCTTCCACCCTGTAAGATGATCATAATTTAGTTTCCAAGATGTCAATATACTTTATATTAACAAAACCTATCATGATAATTCATTTGTTAAGAAATTATCAAGTACTAGGTTCAACAAATCTTAAAAGTGAAATCTTTCCAAAATCCAAAATCAAAAACCCCTTTGATTGAAGAGGCTACATAATAGCCTAGAACTATTACATCCACAATACCTCCAATCGTAAAGCTACAAGTGAGACATTATGTTAAAATCCACAATTGAGACCTTCGGTTACAAAGCCAAAATTAGGGTGTTTTTATTGCATCAAACCCATCACCTAGCCCCAGGTACAAAAGGTTGGAATTAATAGCACAGTGGTTCTGCAAATCCTCAACTATTACCCCAATGGCACAATGTTCCCCAAATATTCTGATCCATCCAACCAGGTAAAGAATATCAAACTCCTCTGTGATTCGTTTGAGTCAGTGTCTTGAAGGTGGGGTGAGAAAATGTTGAGAGAATTGTGACTGATAATGAAGCAAACTATGTGTCTAGACAGGAAAGTATCCTATTGTGGGAGGATATAAATCTTTCCAAGCTAACCATGAAAGAGATTATAAGCTTCTATAATCCATAAAAAATCAAACTGTGTAAAGACTGAAGAGTATCCTACTGTGGGAGGAGGATAGAATTATTTCTAGGCCAGATGTGCAATAAAGTATAAACTTCCATAATAAGCAAGCATGGTTTAAGGCCCAATGGCTAACCCACATGTTAGATATTCCATTATGGGATGATGACTACCTTAGGTGGTTAAGTTGGAAATCAAACAAGGCACTAAATCTACCTCCTAATGTGATACAAAGAATCCCATCTCCTTCTGTCAGCAATGCAAGGGCAAGTGCCAACTACGATGAACCATCTAGAAAATATAATCTTATGGGAATCTAGAGCTTTCTATACCATGAAGATACGATATACCCAACATAAATACTAGAATTACATTTGGACTAAGGGTTCCTTGCAAATGGTAAACACCATCTTCTGGCCATTAACCCATCAGAAAATTTTGATAGCTGAGAATCTAAGGAAAATAGGGATCCATCGATCATCAATGTGTACTTTGTGAATATAAAATAGAAACATCCAAGCATCCTTTTCTCGATTGTAAATTAATAGAGGATGTGTGGGCAATTATTCTGGTGGAGACCAGAATTGCTGAGACATTGATAATTGAATTAAAATTCAACATATTTCCCCTTCACATATGAACACAATGTTTCAAAGATATTGATTCTTATTCACCTTGGATCCTAGCTGCAAACACAGTACCAAACAATAGGCATCCCTAAGGTGACATGCTAGGAAATTCTACCTCCTAAACATAGGGTTTCCTCTAGTTACCCCCCTACTTGCATAGGGTGTTCACCTTATATTTTCATATGAATTCCAGGCTAATTCTTAGATCTTCTAGAATAGGAAAAGGGGCATATCTTCAATTCTGGCAACGTTGGGCCAGACTTCAAACCTTGGAAAGCAATTCTGGTTTAGCTTTGGAGGCCATGAGAGTGAAAAAAGTCATAAAAATTTATAAACAGAGGTGAAAAGTGCAAATATGGGTGTTTCTTGTGGGTTGAATCGGGATCATGGACAGTTCTGGGTATGTCCCAGCCTCCTAACTACCTTAAACAATGATCATAGGCATTTTTCAGCCATCAAACAACATGTAACTACCCTAATTCTTAAATCCAAGTGCATCTTAGAAACTTCTAGGTAGTCTTATGGAGGTTCTATCCCCTGGGCACACATTTGACTAGAGTTGGCAGTAAAAATCCACCATTTTAAACTATAGGAACACTAGGGCTCTTTTTCATCCCTCAAACAGTTATGAAACAGTAATCTAAGTTGTTAAGTCTATGAGACAACAGTGGAAAAACCTTGAACAACAACATTTTTTGAAATATTTCAACATCCATGTGCATGTTTGTAGCCTCCAAAAGGTAGCAAGCAGTATACTTTGAGATCTGGACATGGATAACAGCAACAAGCAGTCTTACTAATCCCTAATTCTAGGCGCTTTCTAGGCATGAAAGCATTGAAAATAGACCTGTAGCAATTTTGGGAATCATTCATGAGGTAAACAATCTTCATCTTGAGTTCTAAGTTTAATTCCACCATAAAAAAATTCCCTAGTACTCAAATTTGGACATCTTTTAGGCAGTTTTGAGCACAAATATTGGACAAAAATCATATTGCAGCCACTGAAAAACAATGACCAGCCGGCTGCAGCAAATTCTAGGTTGATATTGAAAGTAGAAGTATCATAAAAACACAACTCTGAGCATAAACAACAATAAAAATTATCTAAACTATAAGTCTGGCTAGTTCTAAGTTTTATGCGGTAAGGAGCACCATAAATCAGCCAGTGTTCATCCCTTTGGAAAGTTCAGTTCAACCACATGTTTGACATGAAACATGACAAACACCCTTGATTCATAGAGATTAGAGGTAGATATGTCATATATATTATATCCTATTATCAAAACCTCGAGGGAATCAATCACGTGGTTGTGAATATCTGAAAATCAAGGTAAATGCCTTTAAAATCATTAGAAATTGTTATCATTTCAATGGCATTACAGAGTTCTAATCATCATCCTTTACTTTTCCTTTACAAATTACTAGACTCTAGAGTGTGAAGAATTATATAAGTCACATCGTTTTGGTAAACCCTAGGCATGTGGCGAGAACCCTAAATTCCTTTGAAATCTCCAATAAAATTCACCAAGCTCTAATCTTAAGAGGAGGATCCTGCTATTTGAAGTTACTTGTAACCACTTTGCTAACCATTGGAAACTAGTACTAAATGATGAATATGAGTCGACTTGATTTTTTCGCATTACAATAATACCTCCACTTACAAGAAAGAATTTTTCATAGAAATCATTGTATTAGAAAAACAATAACTGAACAGGTTGTATTTAATGTTCCATTCTCTAATGCTTCAATGGAAGGGTTTCAATAGGGTAGTCATGAAGAGAATAGGGAAATCATAAGAGAACAAGGAATCCATGAAGATAAATTGATTTGCAATTGAAACTATGACTGGTGCTTATGCCCTAAAATTTGTGGAGGAATTATGTCCTAAAATTCTATAAGGAATTATGCCCTAAAATTTATGGAGGAATTACGCCCAAAAGATACAGAAAACAAGTTGTTTTGAATAATTATTTGTATCCATTAGATGAAAACATTAGATAGTAACATTGAAAACTCACCATGTTCTCTAGGTTACTTTTGGGCCTCTCCGGCAACACAGCAGGGACAAACTATGCCACCTCTCTCCTCCATAATGGAAACGACCGCAACACTATTTGGGAAGGGGTAAGAAGACGGGGTTTTCACCATAATCACAACATTGTTTGAGCATGGGAAACGACCAAGGTTCTCACCACCATGACGTCCGTGACCACTATGCTATTCCAACTCGGGAAACAGGATGAGGTTCTTAACATAATGAAAACATTGTTTAAGCACAAGCAACGGGCCGACTAGGTTATCACCACCATGATGTCCATGACCGCAACACTATTAGAGTAGGGGAAACAATCCAAGGTTCTAATCACCACCATGGAAACATTGTTTGAGCGCAGATGCCATGACTGCAACAATGTTTGCACAGGGAAACAAGTTGAGGTTCTCATAGCCACGATGGAAACATTGTTGTAGAATGTTGGTAAGTATCGGTAAGTTTTGTTTGCAAATTTTTTTGTTTTATTTATTATTTATATTATTTTATTTTAATTTAATTTCAATTTTTTTTAATTTTGTTTGTTTTTTTTGTTTCATTTTTTTATTTTCTATTTTAAATATTATATCCCCTAAGTTATATAACCCCAAATCCCTAAACCCACTAGTAACCTAAAACATTAATTTTTTTTACCACTATTGCCATTATCACCATGTGTAATGTTTAACATTATAATGCATACCATGATAACCCTATATTGATCTCTAGAATTCCATACAACCCTAATAAATTAACCCCTTTCATCTTCACCATAATCATCATCACCTTCCTCATTGTCATCTCATTCTCATCATCGTTAACATCATCATTGGCATTGTTGGTTTCATCATTCCCTATAGATCCTAAAACATGTAACCCCTAGTAACTCAAGAAAATAATTAAACCAATCAACATCATCATCATCATCATCATCGTCATCCATGTCATGATTATCTTCATCATCAATGCCATCATCATTATCATCATCACCATCATCACCATCATCACTGTCTTTGAAATCATGATCATCAACGTCATAGTCATTTTCATCATCACCATAATAAACATCAGCATAATCTTAGACATCGTCATCATCACTATAATCATCATCATATTGATCATCATCTTCATCATCATCATCACCATTGTCACCGTCACCATCTTTTTCATCCCCATCTTCCTCCTCATCATCAACGTCATCGTTGTCATCATAATTGTCATCATAGTCATCATTGTCATCATCATAATCATCATCAATCTTGAATTAGTGAACATTGAAGGGAATTTGACACTTTCAAAAATGATAAGCAACACTTTCTAAAATTGTATAAATAGGCCACCATAATTGTATTGATAAAGGAATTTAGAGAGACCTTGTATCAAATGTATTATAACGAGACCACGATAACATATTCTAGTTATCTACAATTAATGATATATTTGGGTTTACATTGTTTATTTAGTGGATTTACATGGTGCCCTCATGGAAAGGAACTATTAGTAACGTAAAGGTGGACAATTGGACTAGTCATAGATTACCATATGATAAGTAATTGGGCTTATTATTTACAAAGGATGGAAATGAAGCAAATTAAACTTTGCATGACTTAAATATACCCATGCTCAAAGTAAAAATGATGTAAAAATAAACATACAATAATTGCGTCTCATACTAAATAAGAAAAAGATATATTGCTAGTCAAAAGGAAAAGAGAAGGGAGAAAACAATACTTTCCAACAAACATGAAATGACCCTATTTGATTTTGATGAAGATGACCATGAAAATGGAAATTAAATGTTTATATTTTCTTGGCAACCCCTTGAAGGAGAGAAAAGACAGATCATACGATGGATGAGGAGAAGGATGACAATGATTATGTTGAGGATGAGGATGAATATGTCGATGAGGATGATGAGGATGATGGAAATGATGATGATGGTGATGATGACGATGATGATGATGATGATGATGACGATGATGGTGATGATGATGTTGATGACAATGATGATGATGATGATGATGATGATGATCACAAACAATATTTAATCTATTGCCTTTTTATATTAAAGGTATCAGCACAATTTTCACTTTTCTTTTTGGGTTGATAGTTTTATTTTAAATAAGGGTGCTAAATTGTTATTATTATTTATGTTAATGAATTAAAATTATATATGAATCATATTAGAGGAAATTTCAACTCAAAATGGGCCTTTTAACTCTAATTCAAATTCCATGTCATAATGTGTTAGCCAATGAAATTGATTTAAATTTGAAATACCGTATAAGTATTAAACACTTTTTTAATATAAATTTGGGGATAGGTATCATAAAAAAAACTACTTTTTTTGTTTGTATTTTCAACATATCTCCCCGTGTATTTACTCAAATTTCGATCATGATGATCACGTTTTTTCAGATATTTCTTGTTTTTGGGGTAGAGGGGTCCGTAAAAAGTATGCCAAGTGGGATTTCACATCCACCGAGCTCTCCTGATCGAAATTTGAATAAAAACATGGGGAGATATGTCGAAAATACTAACAAAAAAGTAGTTTTTTTCTTTTCTTCCTCCAAAATTAATAAATATTATTTTATTATTTTAACTATTATTTTATTTTATTTTTCTTAGGAGGCCCATTTTGAGTTGAAATTTTCTCTATTATTAAATATTAATGTGCTTAAAAAAGATAAGTATTATATATGTGTGTGTGTGTGTTTATTTAAAATTATATATAATTGTAATGTTTATTTATTTAAAATTATATACAATTGTAATGTTTATTTATTACAATTATATATAATTGTAATGTTTATTTACTTTCAATTATGTATAATATTTTATATTTAATAATATTATTAGAGTTTCTTTTTAATATGAATGAATAAAACTATTATATTAGAAAGTAGTTGAAGAATATTTAATCTCCCAAAGTATATAAGAGTATAGATACGAAGATTATATTATTTGAAAAGAAGATCCTTTAAAAGTTTCCTCAACATATGTGTTCCAAGTTGAGTACATTGTATTCAAACAAGTCTTAAAACTGCATCATTTAATAAACTTTCCTAGGATAATAGTGCATGTAAAAAGAATACATATGATCAAATATAAGAACAAACATGGTGATTGTTGCACTCATCCATCAGTTTCTCCTTTTGAGCATGTCCTTGTTCACTCGGCCCTTCATTTTCCCAATGGCAATATGTTGCATGGTATCCTTTTCCATTTCCTTCGAACCCAAACACTGTCCAAAAGGGGAATCGAGATTGAGTTCCTTGAGAAAAATCCATTATCATATTAAATTGCATCTCAAATACATTGATTAGTTGCTCATTTTTAACCCCCTACTCCTTGACCCTAAACTCCAACTCATATTGTCTAATGTCACGTTAATCTAACGTTGCTATACCAACAAAAGTTCGTCACTCTAGCAACGAATGTAATATACGTCGCCATACATATGAACTGTTGTCATTATAGCAACATTTTGGACTATGCGTCGCTATAGAGATGATCGTTGGGGACATTTTCATTTTTTTCCAAAATTTTAAACTGTTTTTCCACGAAAATTTTGATTTTAACTCATTCGTGGCAAACTTTCGTGGGACTTTTGAGCCATATGTAGTAGTGGTTAATTTTACTGACATCATCAATCAGTCAAATATTTGTATATTGGAAAGTTCTTTGAGAATTTTGTTGCCCAAAACTTATAGCTACATCTTATGACCACAATCTGAGGCACTTAAAAGGGGACATATATGCAATCGACAAGATATTGTGCCATGTCGCTCCTAATTTATGACCAGAAAATCATGCTTAAAATTTGATAACTGAATATGCCCTTGGAGATCAAAAATAAGTTCAGTTCATTTCTTGCAAATATCCTCTCAGAGATGTACAATCGTACCTTGACAACAAAGAAATGGATTTAACTACAGATAGCAATATTTTGGCATTATCTCAACATGTGTCTCCTGATATCGAATAACGAGACTCTTTCAAAATATTGTCTAGCCAGAGATTCTGTGAAAATATAGGAAACGTTGCATGTTTCTGACTTAAGGCATCACATGATTAAAGAAAGAAAAGTAGCACATCGTGGCAGGTACTAGCTCAAGGAGATTGGTGTATAGTCAAGCTTTGAAGATGTTTTCTCTTGACGAATGTATTCATGATTGATTATTTTAGACAATTTCCCTTTGTTCTTGTTAGACATGTTTCTACTAAATTGTCCATAGATTCCTTTGTTTCAACAATAAAATAAAAACAATTAAAAACAAATAAATAAAACTTGAAACCAAATCTAAAATAACATAAAAAATCTGCAAATGGATTTCCATAACTCTTTGAAACATTATTAGAATCATGTTTTTACATTTACACTATTTGTTTTCTTGAGTCACTTCAACAGCAATCAACGGAGGAACTAGCGCACAAAGGCAACCGGTAAAAAAATGCATTTCATTTTCTTTCTAGCATTCATACTAATTCCTAAATTTTATGCTTTTATAAGCTCTCACAATTTTCATTCCATATTAGTACTAAGCTTTTAAAGGTATGAACATGATTCAATTTCATGCAGAAGTGATTTTCAAAAATCACAATAAAACATGCACACAACAATATTTGAACCCAAAATCTAACATCCAACGAAAAGTACTATTTTTGTCGAATTTCAATTTCAAATTACGAATTTTGATTAATTTTTTTTTTTAAATGATAGAATTAGTTGTCAAATTTTGGACTTATATTTCTATTGGAAGAACACCATTAATCCAATAAAAGTTGTTTTAAATGTTTGGTTTCCTAAGAGCATTAGGAAATTCCATTCCCACATTAAATCTGAGTATCACCTCCTTCAACCAAGATAGAAACAAAAAAGACATTAGCTGATAACATCAAATTACTCTCTCCAAACTTGCATCTATACCTATATCCATCCCTTGTGCTCTTTATGCAACCAAATTAGTAGCACAAGTTAGAGTTGTAGCACATTCATTGCCTTTGATATAGGATATGCTTTTGCACTCCCACCTTGTACCTTATCTCTTATGTACTCTTCTAGTCCTATTGACATACTTTTGTCATCATTTATCCAACATTATTATACTTATCTCATCTTATCATATATATAAGATGTGGGCTGGCACCAGAGATCAATATTGTGGCCAATATTGCATGACAACAACTCAGTGTGAGAAAGTGAAGTACGTAAGCTTATAAATGCTCATTAAGCAGGAAGGGTGCACTAATTTTCCTATCTAGTGCAACCTACACAAGGAACATATTTTCAAACTTCACCTATTTAGTGTACAATGGAAAAGCACGAGTGAATACATTTATCTTATGTAAGCTCAAGATCATCAAAATAAGCTCTCAATGGTGATAATAGAACTTGTATGATAGAGTAACATTTGAGGTTAAAGCTATGACCACAATGAAATTACTTCCTTAGAGTGAGACTATAATATCTCATGCACGCAAATGAAACACAACATTATGGGTTAAAGGTCATCACACTCCTCGCAAGGATATGTGTATTCATCTCACTGCCCAATTCCCACTCAAAGCCATTATAAAATACTAATAGGGAATTTTCAAATTATCTATTCATATTCAAAAATCAAAACAACATAAGTATTATCTAGTTCTCACTCAATCTACAAATGTTCTTGGTTCAAAGAAATTCACAATAAGATTTGAAAGGTGATAGAAAACCAGGTCCACATTTTCCAAAGTTGTAAGGAGAAAAAACAAAGAAAAGATAGAATCAAAGGTTAAAACAGAGGTAGAAGAAGGCTAGGAGACAGATAAGGACATTAAATGTCAGAGGTCAGTCAGGACAAGGACTGTAAACAATTAGGGAAAAATGTGTCAGGAGGAAATGATCCCGAGACAAATAGGTCAGAAGATGAATCCTAACATGTATATATGAAGCATTTTCCACTGAAGGTCCATAGTAGTTTTGGATCAGTTCCATCTTTAGAGTACAAACACTTTGTTGTGCATAGAAGAATAAGAAGGGCCAATGACAAATTGCAAGAAAAAAATGATGAAACTGAAGAAGAAATGCATGGCCAAAGAGATGTGATTAACTAATTAAAGTAGTTTTTTAAGTAACAGTTTGTTAATTCCATAGTCTAGATCAACTGTCCAGTGTTAGACATTGAGGCTATTGAAACTAGCTAGTAGTTTGCACAAATGCATAAAAGACATTGAGGCTATTGAAACCCTTTCTGGTGTTTGGAATTTCTTTGTACTGTATCTCTTACATAGATTTTCTTACCACCTGGGACTCCCATTAGGGGATGCCAACTATGTCCAACAGTTAGTATCAACCCTCATGCATTAATACAAGTGATTTACATATGGTAGTAGTGTCTTTTTATCAATGTTTCCATCATTCTGTGGCAGTCAGTAATTGCATTTTTTTAAGACCTAAAATGTAACATGTAGAAATCCCTGAGAGTATTTAAGAGGGATGAACGTGGAAGGATCGTATCAATGTCATTTTGTCTCAATTTTGTTATTCTATCTCTCTATGTATTATATTAATAACTTAGGGAGATTGGGTAATTAACCCTATGATTATTGATGATATATAAGCCCTGAATTTACTTTTCCTTCCTCTAGTCAGGTGTGTGCATATACAGAATTTTCCCCATTTGGGACTTAAGATTGTTTTGTCACTATGTGGGCATGGGGGGTAGTCATCACTCCCGCACTCATAGCTGTAATTTCTGAAATGGAGTGGAAAAAGGGGATAGAAATTTGTACTTACCGAATACATATTTGTAGTCAATTTAGCACCAATCACAATGAAGTCCTGAAACCAGTCACGGTGGGTCAATCACAAACCTATGCATAGAATTTTGTTTTTAACTCTGTGCAGTCAAATTCGTGAAGGAATAACGTTGAAGACAGCGGTAGAGAAAACAAGTGAAATCGCAAAGTATCAACTTGTGAAGGAACCGACAGAGCAAACAAGTGAAATCGTAGAGAAGAAACCCATGAAGGAACATGTAAAAAGGTGAAATACCAACGAAATAACCCGTGAAGGAACTGGCAGAACAAACAAGTCAAATCGTGAAGTATCAACTCGTGAAGGAACTAGCTCTACAAGGGAACTTGGGAAGTGAAAAAAGGAGTGTATAAACACGCGGGAGGGGACTTAGCTGGAGGTAGTGAAAAATGTGTGATGTTTATTTTTATATGTTTCGTTTTTTTGTTTATTTATTTATATGTTATTTTTATTTTTTCTATGTATTGTTTTATTTGTTTATGAGTGTAAATGTGTATTTTTATATGTTTTGTTTTATTGTTTATTATTGTTTATTTATTTATTTTTATATGTTATTTTTTATTAT